>VHZZ01000826.1:142247-191149 GCA_009801015.1 Silene noctiflora
GTCCATGACTGTTTTTTGACCAGTTATATCCTGAGCAATCAAACAAACACCCACAACATTTCCATTTACATCTTTGCTTGCACAAGCATTCACTATTAAGCTGATGGGACCGGCGTCTGGTATTGACTGGTGCCTCTTGATCTCAAATTCAACATTTTTCTCCTCTTCACCTGGTGAAATGAGAAAACCACAAGGAGAGTGTTAATGAAAACGGATTTTGTACCCTACTGGTCATGAGTACAGACTTTGAACGACTACATCGACTACACTATCTGAAAGCAACTACAATTTGGCCTTTTTATATTGTTGCAGGCTGTAAGAATAAGCTGTTAACGAGCATAACAGCATCGCTAATACTTTAGTTCCTTAAAGGCCAGGAAGGTAAGGGGTTGGGTGTAATCATCCTTGCCGTGTGTTGGAAACACAAAAACACTATTTCTGGATAACCGATAATGATAATTGCGTCAAATTGCATCGATTAACTGCTATTTCACAGTATAACAAGCAGGAATACTTTAGTGAACCATTTTTCTATCTTGCATCATATTCCAAAGCCAAAATATAGTGAATCGGCTACAGGCATAAATTTCGTAATTTTGAAGCGTATAGTGTACTCGTAATATAGAATATGTAAACAACAGAAAGAAACATACCCTGGAGTGCCATCTGCAACATATGTTTGACATTATCAATTGAAGAGTCCTCAACAAGTGATGCAATATGTTTTCCAACAGCTTCCTCAACAGGAATACCAGTCAGTTCAGAAATTTTGGTATTCCAACCATTCACAAGTCCATCAGAATCAACTGCTAAAATAGGGACGGTGGCGGTTTCAATCAATCGTACCATCTCACTGGTCACGGCTTCAAGTTCCCGTAATCCATGAATTTGGATGTCGGAAATCTTCGAATGAATGACAGATGTATTCAAGTCAGCTGCTTCCACATCTTTGAAAGCATTCCTCAGAATAAGTTGCAGGGAGTGAATAGCATCCATCTCATAATCTTTCCAGGGCACACTCCTCTTCTTAACAACCTCGAGAAAAGCCTTGAATGATGATCTCGGGTGCATTTTTGATCCGTCATCATTTTCACCCGGATCATGCTTTGCCCCACCCCATTTAATCTCGGCAGCAGTGTGTGATCGGAACCAAAAAAGCATGTCATTCAAAGTTATCCTGACAGCTGCCATTCCACAAACAGAATCACCCAACCCGAGTGCACTTGGATACCCAGCATCATACAAACTATCCGTGCTCAACCCGGTTGAGTCCATATGATTTCTCGATAGCCAGGCAGCAATGTCACGTAATTGGTAATCTGTTGGAGTGGCACCCAGTTTCCATAGCTTATTGTTGTACAAAAGAGCAGCCCCATCACATTTAACAAGGTCCATAATGTTTGGACTCTGTGTCACTATGCCCAAAGGAGCATCACGCATCAGCATATCACATAACAGAGTTTGAGTTCGGAGGATCTTCTTCTCAAGAAATTGGTTTTGCAACTCTAGCTCTTTATTTACGTGGATAGCGAAAACTTGAGCCAAAAACTCACAAGCATAACGAAGAGGGAATGGAACAAACCGAGGAGATGTATGATGGCATACAACCAAACCCCAAAGCCTTTTCCTCTTGTGAGGTTGTGGAGGAGTGGACCCACCATCTTCTTCGTCCTCATCGTTAACCACAACCGCCATAACCAAAGACCCAATAGAGCTCATGTTCTCCATGTATTGAGCATGACAACCATGTGGTGCCCTAAGAGTAGAGCCACATAAAGTCAGATCAAATGAAAGCTTCTCATCTTGGATCACCCTTACAAATTTTGCCCTACAATCACATATCATTCGCACTTTATTCTTCATAAATAAGAATCTTGCAGCCTGAGGAATATCAGTAGCAGGATAATGCAACCCAAGATAAGGGTCAAGACCGGGCTTTGTAACCTCAGAAACAACCTCCCCATGATCATCGTCATGAAACTTATATGCCATGACCCTATCATACCCTGTAAGCTCAAACACTTCTTGTACCATTGTATCAACCAGTCTATCCATGTTTCCACTAGGCAAAGACTGAAGCCGAGTGATCGCTTTGGCTGCTAGCTTATACGATTGTAGAGCTCCAGCAGCTGTCATTGGGACTTCATATGGCTTCACTGGCTCAAAATCAATGACTAAGCTCCCAGTCACCCTATGGACAATTGCATAAAATGGTTTTCCTGAGGTTTTGCAATGGACTAAGATTGGATTCAATAGAGAAACATCAGTGAAACCCAGTGCTTTCTGAAGTGCTGATGCACTTGGACCAGTGAATATAGTCCTTATATCAGTTCCAATCCCTATAACCGGGAGATCTCCGACACTTGGAACTGCATGACTGACCATAGTTAGCATTTCAGGAGCATTTTCACTAAAGGCGATTACCCTGAAAGTTTTGTCATCAAGGGCCAAAAGGCATCCAAAGGGTTGAATGAGCTTTCCTTTTTGTATTTGGAGGAGGTAAGACGCGGTCACCTTATCAGACTTTGGTGGTGGTTGGTTTACTCCACTGGTGCTACCCCTGACAGAACTTGAGTAATCAAATTCTTGGCTGGTATCCTCAAAATCAGCGTGAATCTTCGCGTCTAGGATGGTCTGAGCAACAATCCTTGCACTGTGTTTAGAACTGCTTGAATTCTGACTTCGTGTTGGCGAAGCCATATTGTTGACAATCTAATACAAAGATACACCAGGTGAGATAACCGCGGATAGAGAAGAGTGATACGTAGAAAGTTTTTTCCTTCTGACAGAAAAAAAATGGTTGGTAATTTGTATCAGAGCTAGGAGAGATTATCATAGTCAGAAATTCATCTAGTGAAAATAAATGTTCTCAAGCTCTCATCCTCATATCTAGGCTTTTACACTGTCCATTAATAAGCTTCTTAGATTCCATTTTTAGGGCTGTGCCTGAATACAATTCTCACTTGATTATATTTTTGCTCTGTTATTTCTAGTCATTATGTTTGAAAATTGAAATCCCACATCTTTTATCAACTCGCACTTACACCTACCATTTGATACGTGTCACGTGTAAGTGTCCCATATTCGAAAAAGAGGTGGTAGACTAGTTGTCACTACTATATATACCAAGGAATTACTGTCCTGTATTGGGACGGAATTTAACAGTTTCTTAATTTTTGTGCGAACTCTAATTTAAAAAAAAAAAAAAAAAAACGGGTTTGAAGCTCAAACTCAATATGACACTAAACTCCTTAAGCTTGTGCATAAAGCGCAACAAGCATGCACATTTTGTGCATATTCCAACTTTTTTTTTTAATACCCTTCATATGCCTCTTTATTTCTTTCTTACATAGTAGCCCTCTTAATAAAAGGGTGCTATTGCACAATATATGTACTCATTATACAAATTTGTTTGAAAAACACAGAGGGTCTCGTGTGCATGAGGCGCACAAATTCTCTTCATACCTAGCACAAGCGGGGGACTCCAAAAAAAAATTTGTTTCGAGGAAAACTAACAACTATGTTTACATAATAAGTATATATTTTTTTTAATTTGTGCTCAAAAATTGGACAAAATACACATAAAATATATATTTTAGGGCGCTAGGTGTGTATGTGCATCCTCTATCATCCCTGCTTGCCTCAAAACTAATTGCGAAACTTACTTTTTGCTTCACTTTGGTTGTGGATTGCGTGCCAAAACCACATGCCACTTCATTTTAGCGAAACATAAAAAAAAATCACTAAATAGTTGTGAGTGACACTCGACATGCACGAATGTTGTTAGGATCGAGATCCTACTTTGGATTGATGAGTTAGCTAGGATCCAATCAGTAGGATCGGATTGGTAGAATTGTAAGATCCTACAAATTAGCAAAAAACATAATTACCATGTTAAATATGGTAAAACCTTGTGTTTGAATCTCAAAAACACTAACATATAATCCTTTTCCCTACAGATTGTCTCAAAAGTTCTAACTCAAAGTTATAATTTAGTAACTGAAAAAATGAATATTATTAATGTAGAAGGTTTTGTATTGTCATAGGATCGCATCAAGAGACTACTTTTTTTTTGAAAAAAAAAAAAAAATTAAGATAAGTCATAAGATCCAGAAATATTAAGGTTCCACCCAAGATCGTGATTCGTCACCACTTTTCGGATCAATCGTAGAATAATAAGATTCTACGATCCGGATCGGGAGTTTAACAACTATGTTTGCACCTTCACCCAACACTGAAAAATTCTTGTGTCCTCCGAGAGGACCATCCTCGTTACCCCTAAAGGCAATCCACCAAATGGAATATTATAAAAGGCTTAGGTGTAAGGAGTACGATCCTCCTTGAGGACTCAAGAATTTTTCGATCACAGAATACTCATTTATCATGAAATTTGGCTTCAACTTTAACTAAATAATCCTATCCATCAATTAGCATTTAGCACATACATACATTAACCTAACTAAAATGGAAAGATATGAGCCTTGCCTAATTAGTTAGGTTTAGTTCAGTAACAAAGTACCTGTCTTTTCAATCCCTTCAATCCTTTGTCATGCAATGTCCAATAATTATATTATTCACAATCTAACTTTCATAAAATTAGGCTTCAAATTACAACATCATTACTCTCACAACCACATAACCAAGATGTGATCACCAGTATCTCAATCGATCCAATAAGAAGTGGCGGAACCAGAGGAGAGTAGTAAAATCGTTGCCCTTGAACAATGAAAAATTCAGAAACCTCCCTACAAAAACTGATTTCTTTTTCTAATTTACCGTATTGCATTACTAGTTCACCCCTAACAATTTTGTAATACTCGTATGTTTTAGTCAAATCTTGGTTTTGCAAACAAAACAAAACCCAACCAAAAAAAGGAGCAAGCTTTTTAAAAGATCAAGCATGATCGAAATTAAGAAACATCAACCTCATTACTCACATGATTACATAACCAAACATTCATCAGAAGCAAAAATAATTCAGCAAACTTGCACATTCATTTGTTTACCTTTGTAAGCGGTATTTTAATTAAAGGTAAATAATTGATTGAGACGAAATGAATACGACAATATCAGTAAAGAAAGAACAAGGATCATAATCTAGCCTTTCAGGTCAGCACTACTTCAGACAGAAAGTAACTTCAGAAATGATACTCTATCTATCTCATTCATTCGTGTACTTTTCTAATTCTTTATAAACGATATTTTAATCAAAAATAAACAAATGATTGAGACGGAATATCACGACAATATCAGCAAAGAAAGAACAAGGATCATAATCTAACCTTTCAAGTCAGCACAACTTCAAACAGAAAGCACCCACCAAAAACTTGAACTTGAGCTGCAAATTTACACAGCAAGAACACTTCACACCCTTAAAAAGATGAGAAATTTCAGGACAATTATAGAAACCTGAAATAATGAAAAACCCCAGAAAAAAAAAAAAAAAAAAAAAACCCACTTGGTAAAAAAGCTAAAATACAAAAATCCGACCAGTAAAACAAGTATCCATACCTGTGTCAGCTGTATGATCCCTCTATAATATGCAAAACAACAGGGGACCACCCATATAAATTTCTCAATAATTCTTGAAATAAATCCCAGATTTTCTTTATTATTTTTAAATTATATAAATGTTCTTAAAATAAGTGTAAAGTTGTCTGCTTTATGGGTGAAATGATGAAGGTTTCTAAAGATAGAAACTGTGGGTTGAAAGGCTGTTCATTTCAGTGATGAACAATTAACACCTCCCAAAATGATGCATGTTTCCCAGTTTTCATTCGTCATTGATTTCTTCATTTTGTTCGTGCATTTTTGCAACTGTCTCTGTGTCCCCGTTCGATAGAATTAGTATGAGTAATGCTACCGAACTTCTCTAATCTTCTCCTCTCATATATGTTTATAATACCCGTTTTGTTCCGGCTATTTGTTTACTTTGATTTTGCCATAGAGATTTAAGAAAAGGGGAGGGGACCACTTATGGGTAGTACACTGGTGTTGATTGTTGATATAAAAAAAGGTAAACAAATGAATACGATAATTAGAAGAGAAAGTTGAGAAAAATGACCGGGAAGGATAAAGTAATATTTATTAAAATGTCATTTTAATGGTATATTAGAGGAGAAAGTTGAGAAAAATGATCAAAAGAGGAGGTCGAAGTGTTTCACAACTTTGGCGGAGCTAGGAATTGAAGTTAACGCGAACGAAAGAATAATCATATAATGAAAATTCGAAAAAGTTCTACTGAAAACCTTAAAACTTTTATTATTAAGCGGGGCGAGCTCCCCTAACACCACCACTGATTCCTCAATTGGTTAACATTTCATTATTAACTTTCTAATTTTTTTTACGAGAAATAACGGTATTAAGTAAATAATTCAATATAAAATAATAAAAATTTGCCCATAGAGTTTTGGTTTTATTATCCTCTTTGTTTATGTTTGGTTGTAAGTTGGTCATTTTGTATAAGTGACATATTAGAATAAATGAAAAGTTTATCTTATTCATGTGAAATAGAGAAACAAGTTTAATATTCCATATCAAATAAATAAAGTAAAATAGGGAAACTGATTATCCCTGAGCAAGAAACACTTCTCACGCGGCTTTAAACGTAAAGTAAATAAAAGTCATTGTCATAGGTATCATACAAATCAAATAGGACAATTCTCATTTGTGACGGAAGGTATCCGTCACTTTGAGAAGACGGGTACCAAATTGTGAGACAAAAGACCCATGAGAGGAGAGAGGAAAGCAAGTGGAGGGGTGCCCCCACCTTTTGCTTTATTCATTTTGTGAGTGACATTACCCGTCACAAATACCGACCCGTCACAAGGGAGACGCTTTGAATCAAATAATGGGAAGCAATATAAAAGGATGTCTATGGATACCTAACCCTAAGCTAACCACCTCGGATTAACTTAAAATTGTCACGTGTCACGTTCTAATTAGTTGTGTATGGAAATTTTCATACACCTCGTGTATGTGTATCAACTTTCCTATGTATGCCTTAATGATATGTTTGGAAATCTTAAATTAGAATTAAATTCCGTAATTGACGTATACCTTAAGGGTAAACAGTTATTAATCCTTATTTCATTGAATTAATCTTAATTTTCAAAATAATTTCACAACACGTCAACTTCCGATTGCTTTTAGATGGGTCTCAAAGTCTGAATAAAGTTTGGAATCCAATAATTTATGAATCTAACACAACTAATGTGGTAAAGCTACAGTTACAAAACAACCTTATCCTAGTGTTTTAATGACTCTCGTAAATTGCAAAAGAAGGGATAACGTGGTAAAGCTAAAATAACATATTCATAATTTGATACACTTGTTGGTAGGGACAACGTCGGCAGGTAATACTAAATGCGTATATTTCCACAAGTGGTAAGGAAGGAAGATGGTAACGACTAACGAGGAGACTACTTTCCCAATTAATTGCAACTTGGAGATTAATAGAAATAAAAAAATTGTGATTTGGTAATTTAGATGTACTTAATAGTTTTGACTACTAAATCAATAGTTTTACTCTTGGTCTTAGGCGAAAGTATAGGCGAAAGTAATCACGTATTCCGTAATATAATTGCAAACAAATAATTAAAATATATTTAAGATTCAATCATGATAAATATAAAGATATACATGCTATGGCAGTTTACCTCACTGTATCAACCCTCGTTGAAATTTGTACATTATAATTATTCCTTAATACTCCTTAGTAAATAACTTGAATAAAAAAATAAAAAAAAAATGTTGCAATTGAGTTAAGACTTACCGAGGTGGTTATATCGCAAGCATGTCTCATGAAAAAAAGGTTGTCAACAATGTTTACTAATCTATTATCAATTACTCTGTTGACAGGTATAAAAGGGCGTTATATATAACAAGGATTGAAATTAGAAAATTATGCACTAGATATTTATCCTTGAAAAAAGGATAAGATAATAATCGTAAATAGAAATATAGAAAGAGAGGAAAAAATGAGTAGATGAGTTGCAAGTTGCCACGGTGGAGTAATGCGCATGAACATCACGTGCACATCACATTTATGAGGGCCCACAGGCCAGAGGTGTATCGGACCCACATGATTGACGATGTGCGGCCCATACTCTCTCTCGTATGCAATTATGCATGTCCCTTTCTCCAACTGTTTTAATGAACCAAGTACGGGATCCACGTCTCATGTCTGCAAGTAACTGTGGTTAGACTGTAACGGCTATCTATTACTTGGAGTCTAGGTTATATTTGTTGGTTGATTTGGAATTGAGAGGTTCTGAGGTTGTTGGTTGGGGGCAACTTGGAGTACTTTTTCTTGGGGGTCATTTTCGGGACTATCAAACCCGAACCTCTTTCTTTTAGTCTCTACTCTAGTGCAAAGTTGAAAGGTTCCACCAAGTCCATGTAACATTGTAACACATTAATACAGTTACAGTACATTCTTCTTCTTTTTCTAGTCACAACTCACAATCAAGGGAAAGGAACATATATTCAACAATCAGTATCACAAGAGTACTGTAGGATTCAACATTCAACAGCTTTTCACAAGAATACTGTCGGATTCCACATTCAACAGATGAAAGGTGAAAACATTGAGCACCAGTGCACCATTCCTCATATCAAACAGGATGCTATCAATCATAAACTTTAAATTTACTTGTCAACAAACTACATCTCCCAAACCCTCCATATCGGTTTGCATATATATGTACACCTTAAACACAACATCCAACAAGTTGCAGAAAATCGACAGCAAACTAACATGTCTAAGGCCTAAAACACATCAAAGCTGTGATAAACATAAGATTGTTTTTTTTTTCTAAGGCTTTGGCTTAAACCAAAGCGGCATTTTACAACTAGAAGTACATCATCACAAAACTAAACAGAAAAAGGAATCCTTTACTAGAAAAAAGCTATGGGCCTCTGTTCCTCCATTGCTTCTTTATGACTGCATAAACATCTCAAATGCAATATAACCAGTTTCATAACCAACAGTATTATTATACGGAGTATATGCCTATAAGTGACCTACAACGTCAACATTTCTCATACACCAATAACCCATGCTCGCACATACTCACCAAAACATACAAAACAAGGTACAACCACTTCAACATTAATTCACGACAAGGAAACCTTCAACCGAATTCAAGCCACAAGGTAAGACAGCTTTGCACCCCTCAATACACCCAAAGAAAACGACGAGTGTTACTTCAGCCAACATGGTTGTAAGATAGTAGATGACAATCGAACGTCATGTTACCACAAGTCCACAACACACACATATCCGCACAGAACATTGCCACGAAAACTTGCAATGTGCCAAAACCACAACCCTCATTATTGTCTATTACCCAGGGCTCAGTTAACAGAAAAAGCAGTTGTTAACATTCTCTCTTGAAATGTAAATCAACTCAAACTTATCGGTAGCCTCATTTCTCAAACTAGAACATTACAACAGTGTATGGAAGGCTCCAGCAAATGGCTCGATAAGAAGAGCCATACCCGGATGAATGCAATCTTACACTTGTGTTAACCACACCGAGGCAAATAACTGCATATGTTATGGTTGGCTCACGGCTCTTTCGTGTTCTATTCGATATCAATCCTCTAATGGACCAGATATCTCGAAAAATCATCAATCTTTAAGTAAAATTAAGAGAGACCATTTTTATTCTATTTTGGTGTTATCTGAGTCCATATGCATCTCGCTTAATGAAAAGGCACACATTCTCAACACTTAGAAATAGAAGAGAAATAGATCTGCAAGTCTGCAACCACCTACATAACAACATAATGGATGCCATCAACATGAACATTACACCTCAAAATCTAAAGCTACAATAAAAGGGAATTCTTTACCAACAAGAGACGCAGTATACCACTTTTCCTATTAAAAACAATACATTTCAAGAATTGCCCTTGGCAACTTCCTTAATCGCTAACTTAAAATTTATCGTCAAAAGGACTTTTGACTCATCATGTAAGATTAAACTAAAAAAGGAAGACCTTCTCTCATCCGGAAAGAATATAATTAGAAGGGCACACGATTCATCATACAGGAAAAGAAAGTATACAAACTGGGCAAACCTAGTCTCCACAGCCACCAATACTTGGATAATAATGCCACTATACTTATACAGCCGTAATACAATGCTTGCACAAACTCAGTTCAAACAACAGGAACAAATACGACCACTACACCAACCATTCACGGCACCAGCACACCAGAAACCTAATCCTAGCCATAAAGGTGACAAAATGACAAATTAAGTTCAAGTATTATGTTTATAAGTTATAACAGAATTTCATGGTCGAATTCCACGACACAAAGCCTCTACACTAAATTATGAATCAAATAACAACAATCGTAATCTCAAGAAATGCAGAAACTCGATCAAATAACAGAAGCTCCAAAAATGCCTACGAAAACAAACACTCGGATTCATAATGAAGTTGCGACAACTGATCAAGCATATGCATTATTAACGGCTCGTTTCACAAACCATTATTCCAAAACACAACATAACTTCCTTCCTATACTCCAAACATGAGTACGCTCAAAACAATCATTTTTCTTCGATATCAAACAACAAAATAAACGATAACAGTAGTAATAATTACGAAACTATAGCTTCACAATTAAGAGTCATCACTGGATTTAATGATGAAGTTCTGACGACTGATAGGATTCATAACAACAGGTGGACCCGCAGTTCTCGGCCATGCCTGAAATTTCTTGTCCGTTTCAGCCCACCATTCCTTATTCGACACCGTCGACGGCGTTGTTCCTACGCACAATTTCATATCAGATCATCCACATACATTTCCAAATAATTGACAAAAAAAAATATGCATAAAATTAGGGTTTACCTCCGAAAATCTTCTGTTCGGACATTAGATTATCGCAGACATAAGCAATTGCAAAAGATCCAGCGAGTGATCCGACGATGTACTTCGCCGCCATTGTTGTAAGCTTCGCACTGAAAAATCCGTCGAAAAATCGCAAAAATTGAAGGTAAATCGTAAAATTAAGGATGTAAATAAACGATTCGATTCGAAACTTGAGAGAGATAAAACTCGAAACTGATTAAATGTTTGGTACTATGATCATCTGAAATTGATTGCAATTGCAATTGAAATGAAAATTTACCTAGAGAAACAAAGGGAAAATTTGGGCAATTTCGACGAGAGGCTGCTGTAAATGTGAGGTGTGTGTGTGCGCGCGTGAGTTGAGACAGTGTGAGTCAGCGAAGAATACGTAAATGAGTGGTTTATTTTCCCATTACTTACTTAACTTAGTTGGTCGTAGTCGGAGTACTCGCTTTCTTTCAATCATTTTTATTCTCTCCGTCCCGATTAATTGTTTATCTATGGTTTTGACACAAAAATCAAGAAAAGAGAATGAGACAAATTTATGATTGTTGTTAGTGAATGACGAGTTAATCATATAAAAAACCTTCCTTGTATAATAAGGTAAACAAATGACTGACAAACCTTAAACTGGAATAGATAAGCAAATGATCGAAACGGAGGAAGTATTTAGTTCGTTATCTAAAACATTAATGTACTATACAAATACTTGTATAAGACGGTTTACAAAATTTATTGTTAAATAAGAACTTTTAGCAACCACTTTTAATTACCAGTAAGATCGTGTTTAGAGCCGTTTTACAACTATGTTAATGTATAATCAACATATACAATAATAACTCAAAACCTAAAATTACAAAAATCAATCTTACAAGTAGCTCAAAGTACTAATTATTCCTGTGAGTGATATTAACTCAACATGCTGAATGGAAATAAAATAGTAGAATGTTAAATAATTGGTTTCGTTTATAAAATGATATATAAGACATGAGTACATAAAATCAAAATATATTGTGTCGATTATCGATCTATAATATAGATTTTTGAAAAGAACGTCCTTGAAAAAAAAGCATAAACTAAGATATAAAAGAGGCTGATTCACCCAAAATCTTTGATTCGGCACTAATGATTTGCATTTCAAATATTTTATACTCCACAAAGGATATTGTCTTCTTTATTATGCATAGGACATTGTCCATTATCATCATTTGATTTAAGTAACATATACTAATAATTAATTGATGCCAACGTTAATCATTAATCAGTTTAACTTTTAATATTACGTGTAAAAAAAAATGAAAATTTTTGTTACAAATTTGTTAACATTGTTTGACCACAAAAGTCATACAATAACAATATCAAAGTGACATTATATTATAATATTCGTAACTTTTGAACAATGATAGCGATGAGTTTTTATACATTGTAAAC
This sequence comes from Silene noctiflora, assembly GCA_009801015.1. Lineage (NCBI taxonomy): Eukaryota > Viridiplantae > Streptophyta > Magnoliopsida > Caryophyllales > Caryophyllaceae > Silene > Silene noctiflora. The sequence goes on from VHZZ01000826.1 coordinate 154,548, forward strand.
CGGGTTGCGAAACGTCGTCGACGTTTTATAACGAGTCGTCGACGTTTTTTTAAAAAAAAGACCAACCTACCCTTACCCTCTCTCACTCAATTCTCTCTTTCAAATTTTCCCTCTTTCCCACCACCATAGCAGCCCTCCCACCACCCAAACCTTCGCCACCACCGCAGCCCCACCACCGACCATCGTCAGTTCAACCATTTCTCCTTTCTCTTTATCAATTTGCTTCTTGTTCAAGTAACTCGATTCTTTGTTTTTTTTTAATTAGATTTTTGTTTGGTTTAATTAGGTTAGTAATGGTTGTTTATCTTGATTTGTATGATTTGTTTTCTGCATTATCGATTGTTTGTATGATTTCTTGTTTATTTTCGCAATTTATCTTGATTCTCAATTCGTGTCATTCATTGTTGTTTGTTTTAATTAAACTTATTTGTTGTTGTTGTTGTTGTAGTAGTTTTCGTTAATTTGTTTAGTTCGTTGTTGTTCAATTCAAACGAAAAAAATTAAAATTGAATACGATTAACAAGTCTTGAATTAGTTAACTTATCGATGATTCGTCATTAGACATTGATTTAGAATGTTCGTTGTTCGACATTGAATCCGATTAACAAGTTTTGATTTTTTTTTTTTTTTTAGGTTTGATGTTAGGAGGGTTTTGGGAGACAATTGGGTAGAGAGAAAGTGACTAAGGGTAATGAGCGTCTTTTTTTTAAAAAAATGTCGACGATTTGTTACAAAACGTCGACGACGTTTCGCAGCCCCCATTGTAAATGACACCAAGCATCATGTGAGCTCGTCTCCCCACTAAGTGACTAAACTAATAAAAAAAATTTTTATTAAGTGTAGACTGGCCAGTGTTCATCGTCAACAATTTCGCGTGATCACTTAGTTGTGGTTCGCTAATGTTTTCCTAGGAGATGAACAATTAGCCAACAAATTTGGTTCATTCTCATGAGGAGAAATTAAACCCTTAGCTCATAGTTAAGGTCTTAAGGAATGAGATAAACAACTACCACATCAAAACTGTTAAATTAAGATCCACCAAATACTAGTCACAATATGATACTCCTATTCTTCATTTTAATCAAGTAGTTGGTTTAATGGTTATCTTACTTATTTGGCACAAGTTATATCTTTTTATAAATGGATGAAAATTAAATGCCTAAAATCTTTTTTCCGTGTTCAAGCCTAAGAGGAGTCACAAATACGACAAAATAAAGGGAAAAATTCAAACTTTGACCAATCAAATACGTACATTTGTCTTAATAATTTAACTCAGTGAATCCCTTATTTAAAAGGATGAATATCACAAAACTCTTCTCTTTTTCACCTTGAATATCTTGACTTCAAATGCATATACTACATTGTAAAAACAGAAAGTCTTGGTTGTGACTGTCACAAGCTTGCGACGTCTCACAGTCTCTCTCCCACTTACCCTTCCACTTGCTCTCCCACTTGCTTATTGTGAGCGGTTATAAGCTTGTGACGGAATAGTGCCGTCACAAATGAGAATTTGTGTTGTAAAAATTTGTAATAACACCAATAAGAGTCAATCCCCCAACAATTTTGTACTAATTTGAGAACTAGCCTCCCCAATTTGTACCTAAACATTGCATGTGCCTTAACCACCCAAATTATGCACAAGCTTATAACTTGACTATAGACAACCAATACAGCTCAACAAAACCACAAACCAATTTTTGTCAACAACCAATCCAAATATGCAATCCCTTCACTATAGACAACAAACAATGTTCAAATTTTCTCTACCCACAAAAATATAACAATGCCTCTCAAAATCTACCAATTTTCAACCCAGGTGGAGTGCCTTAGTTATGTGGAGAGAATTCATGCCCCCACCAAACCTTTCAATTATTCATATACTCCGTGTACTTTTGCAAGGAAATGATTACTCGGCACCCCTTATCAACTTACAGACTATTATTACTCCCTCCTATTCTAAATATCTGTCTCATTTCTTTATAATACCCCACATCTAATAGAAAAGTGGGACAGCTATTGTGAATAGGACGGAGTACAATTTACGACGGGAGCGTGATAAAAAAAAGAGGCAGGCTAAACACGGCCGACCCGTCTCTAGAATGAATTTCCGGTACAAGAACAAACGAGTTAGCAGGTTTGGGACGATCATAAAACAACTCAAACACCAAAACAAATTAAAAAGCCACAATTAATCATCCTCACCAAAATGGGTATTACATTCCTTAGAATAAAAATCATTATTCTCAATCAAACCCTTAAGAGACTGATAATTAACATCAGGATCATCAGGATCACATTCATCACATCCCAAAGTTTTAGGCTTTGACAAACACAAACAACAATAAAATTTGCCACTTTTTTCACTAATACTACTATTATTACTATTATTATCAAATAATGGACTATGATCATGAGATTCTGCATTATTAACAGAAGAAAAAGACCTAAATCTTTTACTATATACTTTCTTGCCTCTTTTGTAACTGCACCCACCAAAAAACCATCTTCTTTTTTTCTTCTTTTTCTCGTCGTCATCGTCTTCTTTATAATCAACATTATCATCTACGTTTGCAACATTGCCTTTGAATCTTTGTGACATACGGTTTCGGTACCGTAATATATTGGAAAATTAATGAGGGGTTAATAAGGTGAAAGTGTGAAACTGATGCAAATTTGTGCAAGAAAGATTAGTAGAATAGAAGAAGAAATAAGATTAGAGAGAAGTTGATTTTTTGTTGACAACTTTTGGAGAAGTTTTGTTTGTGTTAATTAATGTGAATATATTTGTGTTTTGGTGGCATCTGGGACCCACGTCATTGTGATTCAACCACTTATCAACGAGTGCCAGTTGGCACGACTCACTGCTACGTACACGTCACCTGGTTGTTGTTTATTTGACAGAATTTAAAGAGTTTTTTTTTTTTTTTTTCCTTTGGCTGTTGTTCGGAAAATAACGTTTATGGCCACCTTTATTCTTATAACAATAACTAGGGCGTAATTAGTCTCGTGTGAAGTAATTTTGTACTAGTATTAAACTATTACGGAGTAATATAAAAAGTAGAAAAAAACCTTTTGGAAAAAACGTCAAAGCAGTTTACAAAGCACCTGTTTTACTTAAGTTGTTGTACAAGCAATCTTATACAAGAATTCCCGCTTAACAAATACTCTCTCTTATTCACGGAAGTCATACATTTGTATAATATTTATTTATTCCTCACATATATTTATCAAATAGTATGATTCCAATGAATGAAATTATGAAAGGGAGTAACATCTTGATTCTAAGCAAAGTAGAGTTCTATCATTAAAACGGATAATAAAACATAATATAAAGGAAATCATAGTATACAAAGTATATTTTATATTAGAGGCAGGGACGCTAATGATATTTATATTGAGAATATTCGACAAATTCTGAGAGGCAAATTGTTACGTTTATAATGGAAAAAAGGAAAACATTAGTTGAAACTCTTGCAAATTATGGGCGTTGCAAAATAAAGAAATTGTTTTCAATGATCAGGATAAAAAATTATATCGTGAATTGCAAAAATTATATCGTGAATTGCAAAAATTATATCGTGAATTGCATTGAATGACTGACTTTTTTTTTTTTTTTTTTTTTTTTTTTTGACAATGAATGACTGATTATTGACAACCAACAATAACTAGAAAAATACGATAAGATTAGATTAGGTGACATGGAAGAACATTGAAGAATATTCCAAAGCTCTTTGATAGTGATGTCTTGTTTTTTAACTAGAGCCACAAAGTTCACAATCACAATGTGAATTTTCTTTCTGCATATCAGCTAATTTAACTAGTACGGAATTAAATTAACGCAATAAGTCCATAACCTTATTTTGAAAGCCGTCAGCACCGGCCACAAAAAAAATAATACAACAGCATTATCTTGCAATCACGGTTATTACAGCATTAATCAGTGGCGTCAGAACCTTATTTCCAAAGTCGTCAGCACCGTCCACAACAAAATATTCCGCAATACAACAGTATCATCTTGCTAACACAGTTGACTGTCAATACAATTCTTTGTAAAGAATGGTGTTCTAAAAACAACTTCGTGCATCATTCATCAACATTATCATCTTGCAAAGCCACTGCCACTTGCATAACAGAGCGAGATCAATTATCGACAACTTTGTCATTGATCAACTGTCAGATCATTCAAAATCCGAGGTGATGAGCAGAAAAATCAGACTCTGGGTGGTTACTTATGCTTCTTTCCACCAGCCAAAATCCGCTGAATTTGAAGGCCTCTACTGAAAGCTTGGTTGAAGAGCAAGCGTGTCTGGAACTCTGAGATGAAGGGGAACCAAGCCATAATGGCAACTGGCGCGAAAATTACGATGCCCATGATGTAATCGTAGCCTCTGGCCAAAGCTTTCACTGAACTCCACATTTTCAACCCCTTCACAAATGGCTTGCATGCTATTGTTATCTGTTCATATATACGGAATAGCTCATTTATGAGAAATGGAATACTTTAGTAATCAATACCATTTCTACAGTTAGTCTCCTCAGAGACGGTCTGATATTCTGTAAGTGAAATCGACCCATTTAACTAAAAAACATTTATGCATATTTAGGAGCATGAGACATGACAATTTCCAACTGTACATACAAAGATGGTGAACTATTTAATTAGTAGGATATTCAATCTTTCGGGACTTTGATATTCTGCTATCCTGCCCAGGGAACTGTTCTACTATTCGACACAAATAGCAACATTTTAGTACGAGAGCTCCCTTCTACAACATTAGTTTCAGGTCAATAACATTCCCCACTGCCGCATGTACGTGGCCATACTTCATGAGGTCTGTGACCCACTATGACAATTGCGTCGAAAATTGTATTGACTGATTGCTAATTCATAGCATGAGAAGCACAGACATATTAGTGAAACATGCTGCTCTGTCCATCACATTTCAAATCGCAAGGAATAGCGACTCATTGGTTCGATTGTAAATTGAAAATTCAGGTCAACAATATACATCGTGTGTGTGTGAGAGAGACACAGAGAGAGTGAGAGAGAGAGAGAGAGTGTACCGATAAAAGAGCCCATCCTGTAGGCATGAAGGCCAATAAACACACAAATATGTCTCCGACTGTCAGATTAAGGAATAAGAAGAAGATAACAAGAGTGACCACGAAACCAATGAAAAGGAAAAGCTTCAACAGTCTGAACATTAGTTGGTAATCTGCACTGAATTTCTTTCTACCCATGGAGACAATCTGCGACCACAATGACAAAGTCAAGGTGTCAGTATTCTGTCACGGATTATCTTAGGCAACTTACAGAATTGATGCAACGAGCTTCTACCTTTAGAATGATCACCACTGCCACTATAACAAGCCATGACAAAGCGTAAACCTGACAATAAACGAAATAAAAGGATAGCTGAGTAATCGATTAAAAGTGCCTAAACATAAAATTGAAACATGTGGATAAGAGTACTAGGGTTATTTTAAGATCTATTAACTGAGTTTAGAAGTCGAGTGTACATGAACATAAAATTTGAAAAAACACCGGGGTACTACGAGTAGAAAAGTGTGTAAGCAAAATCCAAAGCAGAAAAAATAAGAGTTTGTGAAGTTTTGTGATGGCTATCATACCATTATACTAGTATCTCCATTGGCCACATGTAGATGATACACCACACCATATTGGTATAGAAAAAATCTCAAAGAAAGAACAATCTCCCAGAAACGTCCGGAAAAACCAGTGTATAACAAGTGCTCTTGCTCTTCATCCCACCACGATTCCCAGCTTTTGGTTGCCGGGACACCAATACCACCATGGCTACTTATCCATTTCGTCCAGTCATCCCAATCATCTACAATCTTCTGCCACTCAAATCCAGAAGGATTAAATATAAAGGGAGCAAATAACCACGAAATGACTAGGAACCACATGGACCCAGTAAGTAGTAAATAGGCTGCCGACCCAGCTGCTGCTGTGCCATACGCATGATATACTATGAGCAACATCATAAGTTCTAGTCCTTTCGTGAAATGACTTCTAGAGTACATTCGATAATTTTCTGCAAATTTTTCATGTCGAACGACAAATCCACGACCCGTAGCTCTGTACTTGGCTCCTCCGTGTAAGATGGTACGACCGTAATAATGTACTTTTGTCCCAAGCGAAAATGTGAAGAACACGGCCGCCAGTTGTAATTGCATGATGATCATTTCACCCAATGCAGTTCTGAATCCCCTTTCTAGTCCAATCTCCATGATCATAGGCAAGGCCATGAGAAGCCCCAATTGTACTACAGACTCTGAAGCCATAGCTGCCTTCAAGGCAGTTTCTCCCTTCGCCCGAGCGAATCTAACAATCGACTCCTCTAAACCGCTCAAACATAAATACAGCCTTCCGTACAAAAAAGCATATGCCGTAAGGACAACCATCTGCAAGATCACAATCAAAGATGCTTTAGTAAAGCAAAAAAAAAAAAAAGATGAACTTTACTGACGAAGAAACAGAGAGTCAGTAAAAAAAATCCTGCAGGATATCTTCTCTGTAAAGTAATTTTAAATGAAAGCATGTCAGCAAAAAACTTTTGAAGTTTACTCTGTGAAAGGAGCTTACCATGGAACTGATATAAAATCCAACTGTTGTGAAGTAACACGAAAGCATGCGGAAAAAATCGAAGCGATGGCCTAATCTGTACACATCTCGACTGAGGGTTTGCTCTCCATTACCACAGGCTACTTTTGCTTCAAACAATGAGATTTGGTTGAGACCAACATCTCGTCCCTTTCCTACTTGGATATACTCATGGTGAGTAACATTTCCACGCCTTAATGTAGAGTTGAATCCTACAGCATAAGGTAATAATGAGCAAAAATTGGGTGTGTCTCATGTTACCAACTAGTCAAATCCTTCATACAGTGGAATACCGACAAAAGGGCAGACAAAAACAGGGTGAATACAGAACAGAGTTTTGTTTGATCATACCTGCAAAAATGTCCTCACTTAAATTAATTCCACGGGATGCCTTACTCATACCACCACGGGTGATGTGGAATATTCTATCAAACACATCTGGGTGACCGTAATGGAAGCGGACCCTGGCAATTTTTACAAAGTTGGAAAATTTGAGAGACCAGAAGCAGTACCAAAATATACACAATGGTACAAAGGTCTAGCACTAGGATAGCTGAAATTTGGCTTTAATCTCTCGCTATGTTATTTGATTATATCCTTTGCCAAAAGGGTTCACTCTGCATGATTGATTTCTTTAATGCTATTATGATTCTGAAAAATGAATCAGATTATACGTTTGTATGTTACGTAATAATAGTGTTAAATATCAGCTTCAGTCAGTCATGATATTGGTTATTGTGGCCTAATGCCCTAACCTCATTAAATACGGTCAATATCGCCTCAAATGCGGTTGCGGTGACCTTCAAAACCTTTATAACTCGGTCGTATATCGGTGTCACAGCAGATCTTTAAAACCAATATGTATCGAATTTCCTATTCTAATTGCGTATGTTCTATATTGATTTCGAAATTCAGTTCCATACTTCAATGGCCTTGCAAGAACTCTTTGGCCAATCGTAACAAAGCTTGTCTCCTGATTTGACATAAACCAAGCCAAGGATGAAACACTGCAAGGAAAAAAGTACAATAATCTTGTCATCGGTCATGTTCTTAAAAGATGATTGAGATTGCACCAACTTGCTATAACTAGATATAACAAATTACCTTCCTGTGAAGATATGCTCACGGACACCAAGAATAGTAGGAGGACGCACTCCATGATCTTCCTTAAATTCTTCCAAGAGGTTACGCATTTTAAGAGCTTCTTCTAAGTAATTGTCCTGTGAGAAATTCACATTTTACCAAATGTCCAAGTCGTCACTGTACAACAGATTAGACAGTAAAAGCACTTGCCTGGTTCATGTCTATCGCTTGAAGGGCTTCTCCTCTTGTAAAAACTAAAGCATGGTTCTGGTTTTCAGGCTTCCCTTCCCCTATCTTTGCAGGTCCGGGCAACTTGATGCGGTAAATTTCCTTTTAAGAAGAATTAGAGCACTGTGAGTGTTTCCTTACAGCTCGAAATACTGAATTTAAATAACAGTGGCGTTTTTTTAGACGGGCCAGTCCCCGGACATATGTAACAATGAGGCATTCTTACCTGATCGAGATTGTCAACAGCTTTGACCAGTACAGAGTAATACACCTTATGGACATTCCCAGTACCATCTCTTTCTTCAACTTCATCAACATATGCCACACGCAAAGATGGATAACTGAAGAAGAAACATCTTTAGTGTATCTTTATAATGCCAGATTGTGTTCCAAAGTTCAGATTACATCTGTCTATATAACGCTTACTTGACCATCAAATTCAGAATGTCTGTAGCACGGCGATCTCCACTTCGCTTCTGATTACCATAGTTCTGACATGTTGCCACATATGTGAATTTCATATCAGCAACAGCTTCCAGCTGTGCATAAAGGGATCGCTGACTTCTCTTCTCCTCTTCTATTGGAGCCGTGACTGCTTTATAACCCTCTAGTATCTCTGAAGCACAAACAAAAAGAGTCTACCATTGACTATTTTACCCAAAATGATAATCTACATTTGCTTTGGATCGTTTTCTATGCAAGTAAATGCAACTAGGCTAGGGAGACCCACACTCCCACATTCATCCTCCATCATAGAAAACATGCCTAAACAGGAAAAGTAAACTATTAGGCAAACTATCTGCAGGGTCAAAGGGAATAAGTAAACCGTCCCTAATTATAGCCTTAATCTTTTTTAATCTCTAAGCTCTTCGGCAAATAAATATAACATAACTAGATATCTAAAGACCTCAACCAGTATGTACTACAGAGACGATGACCCATAGTACACTCAATGAAATGTCATTTCATTGTTATTAACTTGTGGTAATTTTTTACAATTCTTGTAGATCATACATACAATCGAGTCTCTAGCAAGCCCTCTTATAAAACCAAGGGAGTTATAAGTACCCTAGACCAAGCTGGAAAAGATCATCCCTTTAGGCACCCACTTGGCCAACATCCCACCTCTTTCTGTTTTTACAAAAAAGTTGTCATATGAAAAAGTGATGCTACACTCACCAGTTATCAGTCACTTGAAGTATAAAACCAAATAGGGTATAAATAACAGAAAATACACCATAAGTTTCCGATTACTTACCCTCTTCATTCGCCATATCGAGAAAAGCCTGGAGTTTCAACGCCCTTCGATAGTACATCATCCCTCGAACTGAACGTGTAAATTTCATTTAGTCAGATGCCAGTGTAATATATATTTATATGAATCTTCACGTGTACTAATAATTAGTAGCACCCACCTGTTCTGCAGAGAGTTTGTCCTCTTAGCGAAACCCAATGGCGAAGCTGTAAAATGTTCTCATCACTTCCCCAAACATCGCCCTCTTCCTTGCAATTATTTCTTTCCAGAAAATTATTCCATTCATCTACAAAGGATAAGCAAAAACCTCAAATGTTGCTCTGTTAAATTGAAAATTTTTGGGAACTTTAAATTATGTAATATAGAACCTGGAAAGATCTTCTGCAGGTAGTATATAACTGAAATACCATCTTCATTTTCCATTTCAAGGTCATTTCTAGAGTATAATGTCTCCTCGCTGTAGTAAGGAGTAAGGACACTGCGGAGTTTGTAGGTAAAAAGGGTAAGAATCCACCAACAATTCACAGCAAAGTATGCTATCAACATTTGATGGCAGACGAAATAATGAAATACAGAGTAATTTTTAACCTAGTCTACTACCCTCCTCTGACTTCGAGTTAGAGGAGTATGTATCAAAGGTATCTATCAAAAAAATCATAATCATTGCAAAGGATAGAAGTTTTAAAAAAGCTTTCAAACATTTAAAAGACATGAATATGTCACGATGTTGATTCAAATTACACATCATTTTCAGGTTTTTGCGTTTTAACCTTGTCCAAGACCCTCGTGATAAATTTATATGAAACTATTTCTGCTTGAGCACCCCTCTAAACAGCCTCCTGTGAATTATGAATTACAATAGACAATATTTAATAAATCAGGAGACACACGAGTTCTTAAAGTCCAGACTTACCTGAATGAAAGCATCTTACGAACTTTGGGAGCACGTGGCATATTCATGAACAATGAGTTCGTGAAAAATGACATCCTTCTTCGTGCTTCAAGGTTGGTTGGAACATCCATGGCAGATTCCTTGACTGTCAAAAGTAGATAGAGACGACGTATCTGGAAAAGGCATAATTTTTTATGGTCTCTTTTTCCTTTGCAAAAACTCAATGATTCAAAAGATTTAAAACAATGTAATTATACCTGTTCTTCCCATTGTGGTGTAACCTTTGGTGGAAATATTATAGAAGCAAAAAGTTGATTTCCAACCTTACCGCTGCTCCCAAGCTCCACCAATTCACTGAATGTGACAGTAAATTTACATTAGCTTTACCAGAATATGATATAAATATGTTGTTCGCTTTCAAGAATACAATAAATATAATGTACAGAAGAAGAACAAGCCGCGTACCGAATTTCATTCACCATCATGTCACGTGTAACAACTTCCAGCATGTCTTGCAATAGCAACACTACAGAGTCTCGTTTGGAAGAGTTGCCGTCTCTCTTAAAAATGGCATAATAGTTTTAGTTTGAGTGGACGAATTGAAGAATTCTATGTACAGATATTATCATACAGCTGTTTATTACTCACCAGGTATCCAACCAGTTCCACAAACTTCTTGTAAAGAGTAGGCAAAGCACTCATTCTGAAATTTGTAAGGAGTGTATTCTTGGATATATTTGTCTCTACTTCTTTCACAATGTTGGAGATTATCCTGTAAAGAATTAAAGATAACCATGAAATAGGAACATCTACTAACCTGGCCGGCAAACAATTTGCATTATACTTCAAATGAGTCATCGCTTACTAAAAGCATGTTACAGTAGTGAAGTATATGGGTCTTATTTTAGGGCTGATGTCAGCTAGGTTTAGCTTGAGACTGGCAATACTCATGACCTGAGTTTGAAACCCGTCGGCATTAAGACATAGCCTTAGGCTCCCTTTACACCAAAAAAAAGGGTATTATCTTGCCCCTAGGCTCCCCTTTCACCGAAAAAGCGTATTATGTTGGAATCTTATTGTACATCAAAAGTTTTTTTGATAAGTAAGCAATAGTACTATTCAATAAAGGACACAAAGACCATGACGCCCATTTACTGAAGGACACCATGGGTGACGCTCATATACAACCACACAACATGAAGGTGCCCATATAGTAAATGAGAACAAAGTAATATGCTCTCGCACTGTCATGATTAATCTTATCAATTAAGAAAAGAAAAAAGTCAAGTGTTGATCCAAGTGAAGAACTTGACTCTAACTATGCAACAAATGTAGTCCGAACTCCAGCAACATAAACAACCTATGTTACTTGAGTCTTCATTTCTAGGGCCGTAAATGGGACAAACCATGACACTAAAGCATATGGATACGGAATCCGTAGTTCCGTACCCAATACTTATCAAATACCAACCCAAAACTTCTAATAACAAAGATCAAAATCGAGGCTAACATGTGGATGAAGAAACTTTTTATAAAGCATTATTTTAATATGGAGGCTACACTAAGTGACAAATTTTACCTTTTCTCATTTTCTCCAGCAACCATAATGTTCAGCACCTGCTTAAGAGATTCATAGCATTCAATAACAGCACATTTCATGTATTCGTCTGAAGAAATTCGCTTCCAAAGAACGGAGTCCTTTGGACGAAATTGAACTGCCATATCCAATGCAATCGGTATCTACATAAGCAGATCAATCCATTAAAAAGCGTTACTACACATACTTCGAAAGTTTCTTGAAATCTCGGAGACTAGAATAATCTTACCTTGCTTGCAAGCAAGAAGGGTGGCCATTGAATTATTTTTAAGCTAGGATCTGAAGTATAAGGCACAAGTAGTAGATCCATCTCCCTGAATAATGTAGAATCTGATTCAATATTATGCGGGGGAAAAATAACATTTGTTGCTTTAACATTAAATGAACTGAATAGGACTTCTTTGTAACTGGAGGATTCGTTGTCCTATATTGCTTCTTCATTGCTACAACAATATTTATTTTTTACTAAAAAGAATAATATTATGCAGCGAAAAAAAGTAACAAAAGAGGGCAAGATTAGTGGCATTTCCTGTCGTTAACAAGGTCCTCTTCCCGAAAACAGCAAATGATTTCGTTCCACAGCTGTGCAAATCTAGCAGCTTCACTTCTCTTGCTAGCACTTGCCTATATCATTGAAGGGAATTATTTATAACAATGCACTTGATCTTGTTCTTTACCAAGCTTTGTAAAAAATGGAAAGAATCAGGTACCTCGGCAAATCGCTTTGACAAAGAAAAGCCTTTTTTGGGCTTATCAGAAGGCACCAGGCAGTCATTGAAGGCACCGGGTAGTGACTGAAATCTTGACCTTAGCATCATAAGGGTTCGTATCTGTTCAATGTGAAACATCCATAATATATTAATAACCCATGTTCGACGGGAAAAGGAGTCCATGCAAATGATTTTGTTGAAACTAAGGTCTATGAATTCTCATAAACTACCTCTCCTAGCCGATCAAATGCTCCTATGAAACCACCATATATTGTGGAGAATATAGAGTACCAAATTTGAGTATCCATGAAATAAACCTGTATAGAAGTGGATGAGTGTTTCAAAACAAAGTCCTGTGAACTGAAAACATAATAAGAACAAAGAGTGAATTCAAGCAGAAAATCAAATAAGCTGACACACCAAGATAACTGGAGCCCAAAGTGAAGCCACTGCACCATAATTGTTTTTAGCTGCATTACCAAGCCAAACATTAATATAGGATGATGAAGTCTATTAGCTGGCCAAACGCCAAACAATCTCAAGAATGCAATAAAATGGACATTCGAATACCCTGTGGAAAAAATTCGTGCCACTGGTATTTAACTTTATTGATGGCCATTATGTCCTTTGTTGGCTTCACCAAGGGTCTTATCTGGGAAAACGTTGACATAATGATAAGTGAATAGATCACCAAACTTCCATATAAATATGTTCCAGGAGCAAAACTTACCATTACAAAAAAGCTGAGTGCCATCTTTGATGCTAGCAATAGTATCCAAAACAAGGTATACCTGAAGCAAAAGTTGGTTAGCAATAGCATGACAGGACACAATAATGAAAATCAATCAAGCTGCTAAAGAGATTTATCTCGGACTCACTTTATAAGAGAGAACTGGCTTTCATGCATGCCTCGGGCCACATAAATCCTGGGCTGCATAAAAACCAAATCAATTACTGAACATGGTGGTACACAACGTTGCAGAGATATAACCGCCAAGACTAGAATGCAGGAAAAGCAGTTTCATCTGGATCGGTCAATGGAGCACAGACGATGCCACACGACTGACAAGTCATTTAAATCTAGGCCAAAATTATTCAAAATTCCCTTTCTTCTATAATTTACTAGACATGGCGGTGCACAACATTATAGAGATATAACCGTCAAAGACAATACAGGGTATACAATTTTATCTGGACCTGTTAATGGAGCACCGGCGATGCACATAACAGACAAGTTATTTGAAAATTTGGGCCAAATGATTCAGATTTCCTTCTATCCCTGCTCTTTAATCATGAAATTCATGATGAAGAAGAGACTGGGATTGAAATAATGTCAAAGTACAACCTGGAGCTACACAAACATGCATAATACGGAAAAACACATGCTTTTCTTCTACGATCCGATTTAGGAAAGGCAACATATGTAGTGAAACTATGGATCTAAAGCCTAAAAGCATAATCATCATCCCCATTTCGTTTGTGTAGATTAACCAAATGGAGATTTTTGTCAAACAAAGGAGCAACTCTACTGCCTTAGCATAAGATCACCCTACCAGTTCTGCCCGATCAACACATACTAACAACCTATCAGATGCATAACTTTTTCTGTTGCAGCAGTAGCATGCCACATCTGCTTTAAGCTATCATTAGATTCTGTTTTATCAAAAACTGGAGACTTAAATTGTACAAGACACCCATTTGATACCGTACTAGGCCATTATGTACATACTTAGAGGTAAAGGTTGTATCAAAGAGAAAATTTATTAACTTTTATGACCTAGTAGGTCTTTATCTATTGGCAGCAAGGCATGCCAATCATTTGAGAGTGCCCCAGATTATATCCGCAGTCCTTAATACTCCGTAGCCTGTAACTTTCTTAAATTTTAATGATATTCACCGTAAAAGAATAATGGACATCATATCAACTGAAGTACCTGTGACCACCACATAAGGAATCTTATGATGAGCCAATCAGAATTCTCAATAAAACGCCTAAGCATTGGGAAAAGGAAGAATCCTGCAGCCAGTATGTTAGGGAGACAATACAATGCCACCGCCATGATATACAGAGCAGGAACACCCTTTAATTGCCCTAGAAATGATAGTACGTCTTTGATTTGCTGCGGCGCCACATTGAATGAATGTACATAAAAGAGTGGGAGAGCTACAGCCCATGCAAGGCTGCTAATAATCTTCAGGACATTTCTCAAGACATCTGAGAATATCCACCTACGCTTAGACGGAAAGTTGATAATGATTTCCAGAAAACCTAGAAATAATAAACCAATGAGAACTAGACTTCAAAAATACTTATAGAACAACAATGAGAGAGCAACATGATCTGCAGAAACACAAATTATATCTAAGAAAATCTTATGTTTTACATATCCATAGAAGCTAAAGACTTCGTATTTTTTTGTTTCTAAATTATGATGGAATAAATTAAAATAGTTCATTAAACTCTTTGAGTTGTTTTATTGTGAAACAACAATCATATACAACAATCCCCTCGGTGTTCTATCTGTGTAGTCACTACAAGGGTGAGACTGAATACAGCATAACCACCACCACCCCCATTGGCAGGAGCCTTTGAGACTCTTGATAATGTCGTCGTCTACTAAAAAAATCTTGTGCATTATACTTTCTGAATCATCAAGCTAAGAAGTCAACCCAGAAAGAAAATTATTATTCTAGTGGAGCTTAATCCACTAGGAAGATGTAAAAAATAGATAATGTTACTTTATAGCTGCTTACATTATCTTCAATAATGTTCTGTTCAAATTGGTTATGAATTAACAAGTTTTACGGTCCAAATCTAAAAGCACCACTCAGTCCTGATGCTTGTTTTCTATGAATATAGCTCTTCATGATGATGAACAGACACCTCCCAATGCAGGAAAAAAATTTGTTGAGCTAAGAAGTACTAAAGCTCTTTTTTGCTAAAAACCTCACTAAGGGTATAAGGATCACATATATCTAACCAGGACTGTTCGTCATTGCAGAGAAGAAAAGTGATCCGAGAAGAAATTCAAGATAATAAAGTTGATCAGACTTCACAATTGCCACATTTTAAGTTTTTAACCATAGCCAAGAACATACTCTGGAGCACACGAAGAAGAGCTGCAGTGATGAAAATACTTGAAACAGGGTACAAGACATCCTTCTTAAAAATTGCCAAAACCGGAGTTTCAGACCAAGCAATAATCACCATCGCCTGCAACCACAGCTCCCTATCTTGATAAACATCTTACTTAAAAAATTTGAAAGAAAACAACTCACTGAAGATCATTATTTACAAAAAAAATATCAATTAGGCTTTACCTGAAGAGCCAATATATAGAAAGTCCACAGACGATCAAAACTTCGGAAGATGTGCCAAAATGTTCTTGTCTCGATAAAATTAGATTTTCCAGTGCCTTTTGAATTTTTATTGGTCACCTTTCTTCCCTTGAATGATAGGTAAGTGGCGCATGTTAGCTTTGACAACATGTTATTGTTAACTTCAACAAAAATACAGAAAGACTTTTACCTTAACATTTTCACGCGTAGATTTAAAAAACTCTCCGTCATCGCGCATTGGCCAACCTAATGAGAAACAATCTGAAAACCTGGAAGAAGAACAAAGCTTTTGTTGTAGGGGAACGAAAAAGGACATTAGCCTTAAATTGGTAATACAATGAGTACAAAGCATAATCTGATGCTGACCAGAAATACTCGTTCAGATCATCATAGTTGCACCAAGCTGAGTATGGAGCCTTGGCATTTTTGCTTTTCTGGGCTTCCTGTAATAGCATGACAAAGAGATTATAACAGACGTCATAGCTGCATACCGCTATACAAAAAACTGATAGCAACAATAATAATACTAAAGAAAATAAGTGTCGAACAACAAGGAGTCTTCGTACGTTATAGGGGTTTTAGTGATTCAAGAATTTTAGTAAGAACTTCCCTTCACCACAAAACAACGTACCTTCTCAATGACATGGTAGAGAGGTGTGATGACCTTCCGTAGAAAAGATTCATCGTCCCCCCCATATGACGGCTTTATATTCTCTCCAGTTACAATGCTCACATTTCCGGCCAGCAACCCATGAAGCTCGTATGCCATCTAAACAAGTGTCCAAGAATTTATTTATTTTTATTTACGGTGTATATCCCTACAATATAGGATTTAGAGTAGATAAATATTCAATGCTTACATTATGAAAAATGTAGCACAGGCATTCTGGCATAAAGCGAACATTTGCTGCTTCCCCCCAGATAAGAAGATACAGGCCCATGTACAGAATTTTCCTCTGCTGGACGTTTTGTTCGCTTTGAGGTAACCTATACAAAAAACAAAGCTACATGAATCAGCATGCAGCAGCATAAAAACAAGTTGACCAGGAATCCAGGATCTACAAAAATTGATTGTTCAAGCCTGGTACTATGGAAAGCGACATATGTATCACGACCTTAAGCTGTGCTTCCGTCCTAAAAATTTGCACCATGTTTTGTAGTTTTTGAAGAGCTTGTTCATTACAGTGTCGATAGCTCTATCATCAAGCTGCGCAACAAAAACAATTCCCCAGAAGTATAATTGAGCAAGAAAATAGCCAATAATCTCAATTAGTAAATATGTTCCCGGAATCCATATGAGGAAAACTTGAAAAAACAAATTGGATCACATATGAAACTGTGAAAGGGACGAAAAGACACCAGAAGAAAGGTTCCAACCTCGTTCATAGGCTCAGGCTTTGGATTCAATCTTATATGAACATTAGCTAGCAGTATTATCAAGTTTTCTCGCTGATTACGAACATTGTCTCTCTGCATGATACAAAAACGTGCACTTCTAAAGTTAGTTTTCAACTATGTTTTATCGAGTGTCACAAGGTTTATATAAGGGCCGAGACATCCTCTCTAAACTGTAGAATTAAGAAGAGGAACCTGAAATCCAAACATAGCTCTCAGCCAATCAAAAACATCCAAGTCATTGGTTCTTTGTCGATGCTGCTCAAATGCGGGTGGCCAGGTTAAGCCATGAGTGTTCCATAATGCAGAGATGGCAGCCTTGACCTGTTACACAACATACAATGAAGCAAACTCAAAATCATCATCATACGAAACAAAAGGGGGGTCTCGTCCATATCTTACAGAATGTACTATATTTCCAGTGAAAATATCAATTATATCAAGTAACGAGATTAACCACTAGCCTCCAAAAAATACAAGCAGCATCTACGCTTTTAAACACATTAGTAAGTAGGCCCTCTGCCCTCCACAGCATTGTGTAACCATGCATCCATGCATGAAGCAGAAATTGGGTATATTTTGCAACTAAGCCAGCTAATAAGCAGAAAGTACATAGTAAATTACTAGTAAATGGTAGATTGATCTCATTACTTTTGACGAAGTCATTACATATTTCAAACAACCTCAAAGCACCGGCCCACCGCCTCTAGGGGGTTTTACTGTATACACACATTGCATAGTAAAAATTACATGAAAAGTGAAAACTGCATCAAATGACCGTCACTACCCAATAAAAACAAGCGCAACCAGTTTGTTACTACATCGAAGTATCAAACATATCACGAAAATTAAAGCCGATTGTTACCCAAAAAAGACCCAGAATTCAAAGAACAAGCCACGACTAAATCTTCGTAACTGATTTTTTATGAATAAAAGGTACCTCTTCAAGCTGCATGACAGCCTGTGAAGCTCCAGCAGCATCCAAGGGAAGAATATTGAAAGGCGCATATATATTTTGCTTTTCTTCCACATCTTTTGCAGCAGCAAGAACCTAAAACACACCAAAAACCCCAAATTTCCTTCAAAGTTTAGTTCTCTCCAACAATTTAATCAAAAACAACAAAAGCGCAAAAAACAACCGACATTGTACAAAAACCCATGAACCAACAGACCTCAATTTCCTTCAAAGTTTTGTTCTTTTCAACAATTTGATCAAAAACAACAAAACAATCAACAACAAAATCACCCCAAATCCCCAATGCCTCAATGGCTCCCGCAAATTGCGGGGTAAGGAGGG
The DNA here is from genome assembly GCA_009801015.1 of Silene noctiflora. Classification (NCBI taxonomy): domain Eukaryota; kingdom Viridiplantae; phylum Streptophyta; class Magnoliopsida; order Caryophyllales; family Caryophyllaceae; genus Silene; species Silene noctiflora. The sequence continues at coordinate 172,972 of VHZZ01000826.1, forward strand.
TCAATTGTACACAGTCTTACCCTCGTGTTAGCAACACAAATAGGCTGTTTAAGAATGGCAACAAACAATCAACATTATACAAAATACCCATGAACCAACAAGCCTCAATCTCCTCCAAAATTCAGTTCTTTTCAACAATTTGATCAAAAACAACAAATGGGCAACAAACAATCCACAACAACAACATTACCCCAGTGCCTTAATGGCTCCTGCAAATTGCGGGGTAGCGGGGGGTCAAATTACCCTCGTGTTAGCAACACAAAGAGGTTGTTCCGAATAACAACAAACAATCAACATTATACAAAAAAAAAAAAAAAATCAACAAACCTCAGGAGCAACTTCTTCAACTTTTTCAGTCTTGTTAACAGCACAAAGAACCTCAAAGAGAACACCAGCAGTTTGATAAGCTTTACCCAATTGAGCTCTATCAGCTTGTTCACCTTGATCAAGAGCTCTAATGTATTGAGAATAGTAATGTTGGTAGTAACTCTCGATTTCTCGTGCATCTGACTTTTTGATGCGACGATCAATACTTGATGCATTGTCCTGAATTCAATTAAAACCATAAATTTTTCAGGAAGAAATTTCATATTAGAGCTCCAAGTTTCGATTTTTTTTAGTGTGTTCAACGAGTGATGGCATCGGGCCGGGCTGCCCAGAGAGCGGGCCGGGCTCTTCTGGTCAGACCCGGGCCAGGCCGGAGGCGGGCTTGGCCGGGCTGGGATTATGTCTGGCCCGGGCCAGTAGTGGGCTGCGGGCCGGGGTGGGCCGGTTCTGGGTATTGTGGCCCGGGCTGGACCAAGGAAGGGGGCGGGTCTGGCCGGGTTGTCTGCTCGGGGGCTGAACAGGGCGGGGTCAGCCCGTGCTGATGGTCATCCCTAAACTGGGGTAGTGCCACCAAAGTTGACGGGTGATCGGTAAGGGCCCTCACTTTTAAAATAAGTGATCAGGGGCAAAATGATATCTCGCGGTTGATGAATAGTTTTGAGCTTGCGACATGAGTCGGTTATATGCATATAACAATTTTAGATGAGACATGGCGAAATGATATCTCGGGGTTGATGAATAGTATTGAGCTTAAATAAATTACTTTGTCTTTATATCGACTGGGGATGTTAATGCTAGTCTACATCGGATAGTTACGATGAGATATTTTTGTGAAATTTACGATGGACTTTTTGTTATCTTTGTAGCCAGATTAAGCCAAAAAAATAACTTACTCGTTCTAGGCGTTGCAAAAGACTAGTCTTGAATTGTCGAACACCACGGCCCGTTGAATTTGGGTCCAACCTATGCGCTTTTTCAAATGCATAAAATCGACCTGCCAAATCATAATCACAGTAATAGTTACTTTTGACATATATTTAATTAATACTTAGTTAACTTATTTCAAATTTCCAGTTAAATCTCTTAAAAGTGGCTTTGTAACATACATAGGTAGGCTACTCGAGGGCGCTCATTATCAATTTCACTGGCAACACGAAGAACGGGGACGATTGAGACGAGAGAGGAAGGGACAACTTCATGATCAAACACCTCTGTCGAAAAGTTTGTTATCGCCGTGTTCCTCGATGCTCTTCTGGTTAACCCCGCTTGATGCGATTCTGGCCCTGCCATTGGTTATTCTTGCTCTTTCTCGTTTTTTTGGGATGTATCAAGTCTATTAGGCTCGATGTAATTGTTTACTATTGAATTACAACCTATTCTCAGCAAACAAAACACAAAATTGTGTAAAAAGAAAATTCAACTATAAGTATAATCGTAAAATTATGTTCAAATGTAATTGACAAAGTATTGGTTCCTCATATTGTTAAAGGACAATAACCTTAATGATCATTAGATTTCACATAAGAATAACGTAAATAAGTAAATAATCACATCATTCACATGTGAGTTGTTTTATTTAAGCAATCTAAACTAATGAAGTTATTGAGTGCGGTAAAACTTAGCTCACATATAAACTAAAAGTACATGCAATTCAAGCATAAATGTATTATTCTTATGGTTTGACTATCAAACTAAATTAGCATAATTAAGAAAAAGTATTTCCTAATTAGCAGATTAGAGGATAATTACAAAGGTTTCATTGTGTAAAATGAACATGCTAATACAATATGCTGATATTAGCATATTGAAAATTATACGATTTCGACAAATATATTACGAGTATTAGAATATGTTGTTTACCAAACACATGAAAATAGTTGATTGATTGGTCACTCCACTAATTAGGCTGAAATTTACCAATTTCACCCAATATGTTGTTTACCAAACAAAGCTAAAGTAAATAAATGAGATTAAAATATGAACAAAAAGGCAAAAGTACATTATAAAAAAACTTTAACAATCGTAATGACGTGGAAATCATACATTTGCAATATCGTGAACTTTTGCCAAAAGAAGAATTATGACTTATGAGGGAACAATACAGAAAGATAACTTTCTTTTTTCTTACAAAAAGGAAGATTATGTTTTTTCTTTGTAAGATTATGGTTTTTTAGGTGAAGATACAGAGGGGTTTTTAGAGGACAAACGAGAGAAATACAAAGTAGGAAAAAGAAGGACAGACACAAATGTCGGATAACAAAAAGAGTTAATTCGAGTGTGTTTTAGTTTAGTTGAATAACAAACTACTAAAAGAGGCAGGGGGCAAAGAAAAAGATATAAGTGACTCAAAATTTGTGGAAGTCCTATACTTATGCTCCTTTTTCTAAGCTTTATTCTTCTCCACTTTCCATTTTTGTATTACTTTCCATTTTTATATATATATTTATTATGAGTTATCAATTTTGTTCCTAATTACATGCATGTGTTTTTTCATTTTTATTCATTAATTAACGAGCTAAGTATATTGGAAATATTGTGTGAATATTTAAAAGTTTAAAGAAAACGGGGGATGTGACTAACTTATGTTTGTGTTGGTACCTTTTATTCTCATCATCTGAGTAGTTCGTATAAGACAAAAGCTTAACATAAATTTGGTGAACACATGACATTTGAATGTAACCCCAACAAACTATTGTTGCATTCGGCGAAATATTAGTGTTATAAAAAAACACACATAAATTGTAAAGTTTTTAATTTGACATGTATGAGTTAATGTTTTCAAGAAAAGTAATTGTACTTTATACTATGTTATCTTAGTTAAAATTTCACATATTTCATTTTATAATTTCAATATTGATATTACACCGTAGACAAAAATTAACGTTACAAAAGATAAATCACATGCCAATACATCCTCTTATCAACCATTCGGTCTTCAACAACTCGCTTTCTCAATGTACTATTTTGGTCAAATGCCTCCGATAGCTATATACAATATACACTACTATTATACTTTCGAACATATAGCCATGTTTACAAAATGACAATATTAGATAAACTTTAGCATATCGGAGGATAATTAACAAAGATTTGACCATCAATATGCTAATTTGATTTGTTTGATAAATAGTAAATTTCGTTGACATATTAAAGGCAATCCATCGTTTTTCAATGTCACTAAAATAGAATCTTCTATATACTAAAAGAATAACACAACTCTAAATTTTCTCGCTCAAGTTTCCCGCCTATATATTCACCTTCTAATAAATAAACCTCACTCTCAATAATTGATGTCACTTGAATCCTCTCTTTATTTACATACCATATATAAAAAAAATTATTTCCTTAAAAATCTTTTTTTACTAATAAATGATCATAAATATTAAATTCCAAACTAAATTGCTAATTAACATCAACTTGATTCTAATAATCATAGATTTTATCATTAAATCCCCTTTACTACTAAGAGAATAAAAATTCTCTTAGTTTTCCGTTCAAAATGTATCCAATTTATTAAAGGAAACAAATATTAATAAACTATTATCTTTTTTCATAAAATATAATCTTATTATAATTATAATTATAATCTAATCTTTTAATTAAATTTAAAATTATGATTTTTTTCATTATAATAAAATAAAATATGTATTAAACTATAGAATATATGTTGCTAAATTTTTCACAATGCAATAATGATTACTTTAGAAAATAACTTAACACATACTTACTATTAGGTCCGTAACAAAAAAAATTCAGTAAAAAAATTGGAGAAAATTATAAAATGAAATCTGTAATTTTATGGTAAAAAAATACGTTCGTAAAAATAAACATTTCATAACTTTACTCAATTCTCTTTAATTAGTTTTCCATTTCAATAATTTTATATCAAAATAAAATGGAGTAAAATATTAGATATTAATAAAGTGCGATTTAAATAATACTCTCAAAAATAAAATCTCTACCTATACCGCACAGTGAAGCGGGATCTATACTAGTAAATTGATCATCCAGCATACTACATAGCAAAATCTATTTGGTCAAATTTTAAACACAAATAGGAATGCTAGTGCAGCAGTGCTGCATACAGCATATATACAACTGCATCCATTGCATCCTCTGAGAAAGCCATTGAGTGGCACCAGTGGTGTTTACTGCCGAGAGTTGCTCACTTGAGCGAAGAGCAGCGAGATACCATACTTGTTGCAACGCTCTATTGCTTTTCGGTCTCCAATTCCTCCACCACTGCACCCTGTGATAACACTCACTCCACTCGTACATGCATCTTCTAATAAATCCATCCGACCTGTTTCACAATATCAAATAACCAAAGCATTATACATTTACACTAGCATTCCTCCTACCTCAAACAATACCAGAAATTTATGCCAAACTTCCCAAATTTAGAAATACTTTAAAAACTTCCCAAATTTGCCCTGCAAGACCCTGTAATTCAAACAAGATCAGAAAATAAGTGAACAAACGCGATGAAATTGAAATAGTTTGCGCGAAATAGTTTCAAGTGAGCCCTAAAAGAACAAATAGTTTGATAAATAACCTTAAAAAAATTCACAGCTTATACCACCATTAACAGCAGCTCGTATGACATGGTTAAGATAAGCAAACAATAATGTATAAAACATACTGATCACTTGGATTAAAGCATACAAACCAAAACATGGTGATATCTGGAATGCTACTCCCATGACTTGTAACGCAAATTATAAAATAAGACGGTCTTACACCTTGAGACGGTCCATTTTTGCATTCAATTTTTCATTTATTACTAATTAATGAGTTGTCTTTATACCTAATAAGACCGTATCTCTCAATAATTACTGTACTTTAGAAGCTGATAGCTACAGAGGCATCCTGACTATCAGGAATGTCCTTATTCAGGGCACAAGCTCTACTGTTACTGCTGTGCAGGTTCTTAATTCTTAGGTGACCAATGGGAAGTTCCAGATTTCCAAAACTTATAATTTCTTTAGAATAAAATATGGGTCATTAGATGCAATTACGGACACAATCTTCATTATCGGTCATCCATAGAATCCATTCTCCGTCTTTTTTTGTCGGTTTCCAATCATATATATACTGATTGCATAATTGAGAACAAGGAGTGTTAGATATACCTTCAGTCACATGATTAGAAACAAGAAGATCATCTTTATACCGAGAAACTTTAAGATCAAGGATTCGACGAAATTTATTATCTTCTAAATATCCTTCTTCAAGATGAGCTAGCAAAAGAAATAATCTTGTGGATCGACCACCACGAGGGCATCTTTATTCTCCTGTTGGTAAATAACATCTCAAATTAATACAACTATGTGTATAATGAAAGATATAGGAGACAAAAGTGGAGTTGTACACAAAGTCTTACATCTCCAAAAGTATATATCTCGGTCACAAGTACGCCCAATTTGTGTAGTTCAGTGGCCGGTTCACGGGTCGAAAAGATAGTATATCTATAATAAGCATCAAGTTTACAGTAAGAAAACTAAACAACAGTTGAGCTGCACGAATTGAGGTTCTTAGAAACAGAAAATCTCACCCTAAGCTGCGTAAGCGACGTGCAAGAAACGCTAAATTAGTCTGTGCCATGAACTGAAACGTATGCTCGTTTCGTACATTTGCCTAAAATACCAAGAAATTAGTCTGTAAGAGTTGGCCATGGTTAACAGAAGTTAAACGCACAGATAGAATCATAGAATCATAGAACCGCGAAAAACGACCTGGATACGGTAATAAAGCCGTCGACTGAGATTTACAGACAATGCAAGGTTTGGTATCTTTCTGAGATATTTGCCATACCGAATTAACTGAACCTGAAATCATATGACACGAAATATGATGATTCGTAATTCAGTTTTTCTGACGTCTGTCTTTAGGGCACTTGTTAGAAAAACACATTCATAATTTAAACCAATGCGAAGACTTTATATTACCGAGTGTGGTCTTAAATTAAGAGATCGAAAAGGCGGTAGGCAACACGATGAATTAGTCTTCAAAATTGGAGTTGTTCTAAGTGCTATAGTCACCATAAAGAGAATTGTATAGATGAACTAGATCTATAATTTGATGACAAAAAGTTGAAATCTTGAACTCGATTAATTAATCTATTTCGTATAATAAAACTAGATCTAGAAAATGGGTTCTAACCTAATTTGTAAAACTGCTCTACAATTTTTGCGTCTAAAGTGTGAGTCTACCCCCTTGTTTTATACTCCTATCAGTCGTATGTCATTTTATAAGTCAAAACGATTCAATGAAACGACATTCTCTTCCGAATAAAACGCAGCAGTCAAAGGGTAATAGTAAGGGTATAATGGTCTTTTCCTTGTTTGTTTTTATTTTATTTTCAAATCGCTATCAGCAAAACGAACAATGTTTGCCTGTTTGGTGGTATTGAATTAGACCAAAATCCGTTATGAGCAACTCTATTAAAATTTGTACGGACTCGAAAAGAATTACACAAAGAAATAATCTGGTCGTAAATAAGACAAATGTCACTCCGCCCAGGCGCCCTTGCAAATTCGAGCTAACTCCGATTTTGATTCCGAGTTCGAACTTGGTGAGATGCTTCTTGTTGGCGGCAGTGTGGTGGTTCAATTGGTGAGCTTGATTTGAGTTCGAACCAAGGCGATGAATTGAATTGGGTGACTGATGTGGAGGAGCAGGGAAGTTGAATTGGAGATGGTGGAGTCATTCAAGGTCAATTTGACATTGACTAAATCTTTTCACTTGACTTTGAATCGTATTCGGGCTACTTGAATCGTCTTGACCCGATTCACTTAACTTCATTTTCCTTCATTCCATCCTCACCCCATTTTGTTTTTCCTACCAAATGTAATAATATAACAAAAACAGTACAAATTCTCTAATAATAACCAATTTTTTGCAATTAGAACAATAAAACTAATAACTAGGAGTATTAATTAATTAGTAAAATGAGTTATTTGACAATAAAAGCACACAAAATCGATGTAAGTAAGAGGACAAGACAAGGTTTAAATGACACTAAATTACTACTTAACCTATCTCCCCACTTATAAACTTTACTCATCTCGAATAAGGCTATTAAACTGAACTAAGGATCTTTCATGTAAAAATAAGCATATAAAGGCGAGAAGATCATGCCAGCGACACCATCTTTATTTTCAATAGAACAATCAATGATGTAATGAGGTGGCTCAACATAAGGTAGCTAAGATTTAAGGGTGGCTATGTTGACCAAGTTTAGATGGGGTACTGCGTGAGCGACAAAGTGTACATGAGGGAATAAGGGCTGCAAATTTTTAAGGGGTGGGCGCAAACCCGCAAGTGCACTAAGTATAAAGGAGTAACCGTATGAACAACAGTTTAAGAGGGTGGCCATTAGGGCGACAAAGGATAAAAGGGTGGTCACGTGATGACGAAGTATAAAGGGTGGAGTTGATCGTTATAGGCCTCTTCTTATGATACGAGGATAGCCGGTGTTTTGAAACTTAAAATTGATCGTCTTTGATGAGTAGTGATGAGGTGTATGTAAAGTGAAATTGAAAAGGGAGCTTACATAGAATTAAATACAGCATAACACCATCCGTGGCTCATGCATAAACTCTTTAGTGTCGTCTTTATACCTTCATTCACCATTTTAGTGAATCCAATCACTATAATAATACATAAATGATGTTGCTTTATAGAATCAAATATGCATCTGTTTGAGTTTTATGTATCGGCAAAAAATAATCCAAACCAAGTAAAAATGATTCTCTTGTAACCACGTAAAAAACTAATTTCGTAATTTTCCACAATGCATTAAACTCCTCAATAAGATAAATAAATTAGATTACAAGAGAGTGTTTGAAGTTGGGAATAGGAGAAGCAACGATTGAAGGGTTAAGAAGGTAAAACAAGGAAGGAGAGGCGATTTACGATATTCAATGTTCACATGGTGATGAACAAACCTTTATGTCCCACCTTAAATTCATCCATATTCATATTCTAATTTTTTTTTTTTAAAAAAAAAACGCCATTCATATCCCACTCATTTTGTTTAGGACGGATGAATATACAGGGTGAGAGTGAAGAACTATTCTCCCCCTCCCCAGGAAAAAAAGAAGAAGAAAAAAGCACTCTCTAATTCTTTTCCTCACAAAATTAATCAAATCCGTCAAATTACTCAATTATGGACACTAGTTCTCATGTTGGTCAAGTAATAATTCTAATTTATTTACTTTATTAACGATGTTATATCAAATCAGGGAAAATAAACTAATTTAAACTAATGAAATTAGGGTTTGAAAAAATAATTGACAATGAGAAATTTATTGGTGAAATTCCTTCAGAAATTGGAGAGTTGCAACTTTTGGAACAACTTAGTTTGAGCACAACCCATTTGACAGGAAATGTTCCGAAAAGTATAAGCCAACTGACTAATCTTAAGGACGTCGACTTGACAGGAATCATTTTGACAGGAAAAATTTCAGTTGAGATAGTAAATTCCAAGACATTATCAAGCTTGAATTTGAGCCAAAATAGTTTTTCTAGCAAAATTGACATGGTTTGAGCTAGTTAGCCAAGTTATAGCCTCAAAATAGAGAATGTTTTCTTCTCCGCCGTTAAGGATCTGCAACGGGTGGATTGAGGCGGCCCGGGAGGAAGCCTAGTGGCTTGGCGGAGTTGGATAATAATTTGAGAGGCTTTATACAAAATGGAAAGTAGGGGGTATGATGACAAGGGTATATTTGTCATTTATGTCCATGATTGAGCATAATTTAGAGTGAAATTGTCATCCGTACTTGAAACGGAACAAATAGATAGATGAGACAAAAACTAATAATTTTGCACCCAACGGTGTAATCTAGTAGTTAAAACATGGGTGAAACTCCGAAGGATCTTAGGTTCAAACCTTTACAAGGGCAATCTTGTGCAGGGTATTTATGGTATGAAACTGAGATTATGTTGTATAAACGTTGAGTCTGTCACCCTCAGGTGGTTGACTTGGTCTATGTTGTTTGTAAGCTATCACGTATATTCGCGAATTTATCCAGTGCGCATAAACGTAACGGCTGTCGGCTATAGCGTATACCCAGGGTCTCATTGCGCACCAAAGATAGCAGTCGTGTGTTCCTCGTCATCCAGAAAAGCAAAAATATATCTCATCTATCAATATGAATTAATAGTTTACCATTTTAAATTTAAGACGAATATAACCATCTTAAAGTAAAGCCGACAAAATTGACACGCCCCGAATAACCTCACTCGTACTCGATCTGACACCCAAACCCCAGACCTAATCCCGATTAACCCAACCCGAATATTTATTGTCGCACACCGATTATTATCTATTTATCCATAAATAATTTGATAATAATTGCTCCGAAAATGACCTGAACTCGGCTTGACCCGAAGCCTTCAAACCCAAAAGTAAATCGATTCGAATTAACCCCACCCGAACACGACTAGGTTGACCCGTTTAGAAGGTTTATGACTTAAAAGTAGACATGGCAAACAGGTCAACCGACTCTTGTCAATTTCGGACCGGTTGCATTTCGGGTCTGTAGACTTCGGGTCGAGTCAGGTCGGGTCAGGATTCGGGTAATTTTTGTATCGACTATTATCAAGTTATTTTGCGGATAATAATCAGTTTACAATAATAAACATTCAAATCGAGTTATATTTGATCGGGTCAGGTAGGCCAAGTTCGGGTTATTCGGGTCGGGTCTACTTAAAAGGACACCAAATACGATGACAATATAGAAGACAAGTGATTACTACATTGAGAACGTAAGAGGGTCTCATAAAATTCCTAAAAATCCACCCACTACTTCGCTTTCTACTCGCCTTTGTGGGTGTTTGTCCCCCCCCTTCCTTCTTCATCTCTGTCTCCTCCCTCTCCTTCTTCTTCCCTTTATCATTTCCCCAAATCATCACCTCACCTCCTTCAATCTCTAAAATCCAATTTTCAATCATCATCATATTAATATTACTATTAATACTATGCTTGCAAAAATGAATATGAAGGATTGGTTTTCCAAGAAAAGCCCCAAAATCAAGGAAGAAACCCATGTTAACACCTTATATACCGAAAATGGTAGCACTAATTCCAAGAAAAACAGGTTTACGATACGTAGTTCTGAAGAGGGTATTCCATCCCCAAATTTGAGGAGAAATGGTAGGGATTTGGGTAGTTCTGGTTCCGGATGCGGCGGCGGTAGCGGTGGGTTTGTGGGGTTGGACTCAAATGTTGAGAAAAAGGCGGTGGCGGTGACGGAGGGGCATCCGCTTCCTAAACCATGTGGTGATCATGGGCTTGGACATGGGCATGGGTCTGGGTCTGGGTCTGGGTCAGGGGTTGTGGTATCTGGGTCAGCTTCAATTTCTAGTGTTGGGTCTTCGGATTCGAATTCGGATGACCCGGTTCCTCCTTTGGATCATCCTCCATGTGGGTATTCCAGGTTTGTCCATTTTCAAAAGATCCATTTTTTTTTTGTTTTAAGGGTTTTTGTAGAGATTTGTGGTTGGTATTTGTAGAATTAAATGATTGAGATTTGGTAGGTAAAGTGTGATTGTTTTGAGATAATTAAGTTGCTGAAAAATTGGGTAGTTTAGAGTGTGATCTTTGATTTATGAGCTGTACTTTTGGTGGATTAATATAGTTTATTAATGGGTGCTGTGCTTGATCGTGCTGTTGCTTCTGTTATCAACTTTATCAGTGAGTGTAAAGCAGGCTGCTTTTACTGCTTTTAAGGTGGCACTTGGAGATATGGAATACCTATATATAGAGTGGTTCTTAGATTTGTGTACGGGTTTGGAATGATGCTAATGCGAGATTTTGTTGTCATACAGTGCAACTGTGTTATATACTACTCGTATCATAAGGTCATAAAGATGATGTAGCTAGGTTTGGAGGTTTACAGTTAGAAATTTAGATTTCGGTTAGGGATTCGCTCTACCACCAGTGAACAGAATTAGGAATTGGCTTGAGCTTTTGCTACCTTGGCTCTTGCTAATAGCATATCACAAATAGAATGGTATGTATTCATGTCGAATTAGCCAACCATGGAGGATGAGTTATTGAGACTAGTAATTGCTAATGGCCAATTATGATCAGAAGAAAGTAATTTTACTGGCCGTAGGTATTTCATAATAATGTGTCAAAGGCTCTTTGCTGACAGTGGGATTAGGTAGTATCTGAGACAGCCTGTATGACACGTCAATTGTCATGTTGCTGATGCTAGCTGCCCTAGCGCTGTGAATGTCTAGATATAGTCATCCTGACAATTGATAAGCTGGGACCTGCTATTTTTCCTAGATAAAGACTATAACAATGATCTGAGAAAAATCTTGGAACACTGTCTACTTAATCACGGACAATTGGGTCACCAAGTAAGGGAAGTAGATTTCTCACCATTTTTAGCGTTTGCTCGGTTAAAGCAGGTCCCTCTGGCACTCAAATCATCAATGTTGATCAGATGTAGCCTATTATTTGAGCTGGTTATATGATACCTTATTATTGTCTGTAACTCTGTATTTATACCTAGTACTGTTATCTGAACACTTAATGGTTTCATAACTTCATGATGTGGGAAGCTTGTTTATTTTGTGATCTTATGTGTGATCCATAACTCAGCTTAAGGGCAAGGAGTCCTGGCCCTGGATCACGAGGCACTCCAGGTGGTACGTCGCCACTTCATATGCGGATGACTGATATGAATTCAGAATCTCTGACCCGAAGACAAGAAGAAGGAAGGAGCCAAGGTCATCCTTTGCCCTTACCTCCTGGTTCTCCTAGTAGCCCTCCTTCCTTGCCCAATGGAAGAGCTGGTCTAGTAATTGAAAATGCACAGAATTCTCTATCCAAATGGAAGAAAGGGAGGCTTCTTGGAAGGGGAACCTTTGGGCATGTGTATCTTGGTTTTAATAGGTAATGAAATCTTTCATATACGTTGACATCCTGGATTGTTGTTTTGAGATTCTTTAGATGCAATCACTTTGAATAAACCATGGTACTCCAATCCAGTCCAATCCAATCCAATCCATTCTATCCATTTATTTTCTGGAGGTCAAACTTACAAACTTTGACCGTACTTACAATAAAAAATATGAAACTTTGGAAGTTACATCTAACATGTAGAGATTTGTTATGAGAAAAATCTTTCATAAATTATATTTGCTTTTAACAAAGCATGTATAAATGGAGAAAAATATGGTCAAAGTATCATGCCGGAGACCACCCAAAAGTAAATGGGTAAAATACTAGAATGGATGGGATTGGAGGGAGTATTAAATGTCGGTTTAGGACTTGCTCCCAGAATTGCTTGTTAGGGTTTGATGTTGGTTGTTTTGCCATAAGTGAGGCAAAAAATGTGGGTGTTGTAAACGTCAAATCTTGATAACTCGGTCGTGGTGTGGCGTCACATTCTAGAAATTTTGGGACCCTTTTTTTCCTTTGTCTTTACCTTTTTGTGATTCCTATCAATTTCTGCAGTGAGGGCGGACATATGTGTGCAATAAAGGAAGTGAGGATTGTTTCTGATGATCAGAACTCCAGAGAATCGCTTAAGCAACTCAACCAGGTCTCTCATTTCACTCTTTTCTACCTCATGCTGACTAATGATTTATTTCTTCTCTCCATTGCTATTGATTTTTCTTTCAACCTTTATTAATTTTTGTAAGTATTTGTATATGCACTGATGAAGTGAAGAACTCCACAAGTTTTTGCTAATGTAGATTTTTTTTTTTTTTTTTCATTTACAGGAGATAAATTTGCTTAGCCAGCTGTCACATCCAAATATTGTCCGATACTATGGCAGTGAGCTGGTATGTCTCAATTTAATTGTTTTCATGGTACTTATTTTCCTTCACAAACTAGCCAAATGAGGTGTTAAAACAACTTTTGTCGATTTATGGGTATACGGCAGGGTTTATAATTGAATCTTTTGGTTTCATATTGTAATTAACTCGAGACCGTCTTACAAGCGGATAATTGATTTTCCTGTTGCTGAGAATGTCCGTTAACCTGTTTCGTATTAGGCTTCACTTCTGCAATCGATAAGTAGAAGCATTGACTTATATGGTTGATGTAGCCAGAAGCAATCAGCTGCTCTAACATTGCATATTTTTCTTAGGGTGGAGACACGCTATCAGTATATTTGGAATTTGTCTCTGGTGGTTCTATTCATAAATTACTTCAAGAATATGGCCCGTTTAAGGAACCTGTTATTCAGAACTATACAAGACAGATACTTGCTGGGTTGGCATACTTGCATAGCAGAAAAACAGTTCATAGGTATTTTTCTTTTCGATAATTCTTTCTGCATACAGTTTGTTGCTAATAGAGTTAACTTTGTGACATTAACTTCATGACATTCTGTTATACAGAATCTCCACAACATTGAGTGAATGGGCTTCGTTTGAACAAATGAGTTAACTTTGTGACATTACCTTTCAATATGACTGACAGGGACATAAAAGGAGCCAACATATTGGTTGATCCTACTGGCGAAATCAAACTAGCAGATTTTGGCATGGCAAAACACGTAGGTGACTTTTGCTTGTAAAAGCCTTAAACTTCATCGTTGATGTGCATGGTATTAAATCTAGGTTGAGAGTTGATCTTGACATTGGTCTTTGTGGCTTGGTCTGGTCGTTACTTTGTAAATGTAGCCGACACCCCCTTAAAATATATCCGAATAACCTTCAAAACCTTGATAACCTGCTCATGATGCAATGTCATGGCCGATATTTAATACCATGGTATTGTGTGCTAACGTTTGAAGGTAACACAATTTCACTAGTACATCCGTTATTAACTATTCCTGTTGGTTAATAACGTGAGGTGTGAGTACATGACCTTTCTATTTGAAAATCTTCCTCCCCATAGATTTCCTCTTTATCATGTTCCATTGTTCCCCTCTCTAAAGCTTTTGATTGACCTTTTTTTTTTTTTTTTTTTTTTTTTTAATAAATATACTTCTAACTTCTTTTTAATTTGTCTAATGCAGATATCATCTTGTGCTGCAGTGCTTTCATTTAAAGGAAGTCCTTACTGGATGGCGCCGGAGGTGCATTTCTCTCCTCTGTGTAGCTCTTGGTCCACTATTAACTAAGGAGTCAGGACGACCTCACTCATTGGCGTTCTCTGTGATTTCTAATAAAATATTATTTCCTTTTACGCTCACAGGTAGTGATGAATAAGAATGGATATAGCCTAGAAGTTGACATCTGGAGTTTGGGGTGTACAATTTTGGAAATGGCTATGGCAAAACCACCTTGGAGTCAATATGAAGGGGTATGTTGATTGAGAGTTTGTCACTTTTGCAATCGAAAGCAACTTTGAAATGTGAGCGTGGAATTAAAAATCTTTTTGCCATGTTGAATTTGCAGGTGGCAGCAATATTTAAAATTGGAAACAGCAAAGATATTCCAGTAATTCCTGATTTCTTATCCGATAATGCAAAAAGTTTCTTAAACCTTTGCCTGCAACGCGATCCATCAAAGCGTCCTTCAGCGTCATATTTGCTAGAGCATCCATTCGTAAAAGATCAATGTGCTGGAAAGATTGTCAATGTTAGCACAATGAATGATACAACACCATTCTCGTTCGATGGATTCTCCAACAAGCCCGTAAGATTCCTGTTTCTTGCCTCTATCATATGTTTTTGTTTTAACTGGTAGATTGCATTACAGCACTAGGGAATATGACTCAGTACAGTAAATCAAGTAAATCCCTCGATAAATAGACAAACCTATTGAGAAGAATAAGGACAAAGATGAAAATTATCGCGTTATTCTTGGTGGTAGATGTTCCATGTATGACAATCTATCTGGATGTTTATAAAGAGACATGAGGGGTTTTGGGAATGTAGAAGCAGACTAGGTCAAGGTCACTCAAAACTTGAGGAAGTGTTGTTCAACGGAAGTCATAAAGAGGCTTCTGTAGTTTGGAACTTGTAATATGAAAATGGTCGTAAACTTTTCCATTTAACTCCTCCAATCCACAACCATCTGAGGACTTGAGGAGCGAGGCGCCTAGGAGCTAGCACCATTTCACAGTTGTTCATAGAGTGCATAACCTCAACCTGCATCAATCCCTTTGTGTGAATCTAGCAAACTATCATTATGTCTTAGTGTTTTAAGGGCAACCTTAATGATGGAAGCTCTTTCTAAGTTTGTACCATTGGGACATCATCTCCACTATCAACCAAAAAGCCAAAAGCTGATCCTCTTAAAAAACCTCAAGCAAATTTTCAACCAGGATCCGATCTCTCACCTTTAACATTGGAAGTCGAAGAATTAACTCCTATTATAACTTGCTCCGTAATTTTGGGGTGGTCATTGATGAGGATTTCTTCCCACACAAGCTTTTTAGTAAAGGCCAATAGAGTTAAAACATAAAACCAACCGTTCTGGATGGCCTAAGGAGTTCATTGATAAGGATTTCTTCTCACGGTTTCAACTGTTAATTTTTTTTTTGAAATGATAATATGATAACTATATGGATTGATAAAGATGACAAATTTTACTTTATCTCTCTTCTATCTTTGGATAAATTAATAGTTGAAGTAGACATAAGTTGACCACCGAAATAAATGGGTACAATATATACTCCATTTGAGATCGAGGTTGTATATGATAGGATATACTTTCAGTCTCTTAGTTACTCTATAAAGTACAGATCTCTGTGGAGGCATTACAGAACTTATATGTTGTTTACTGTTGCAGCAACCCTTAGAAATTCAGCCTCGAAGGAAGAGTATCAGTTCCTACGACATGGAGAACATGAGAAGACCAGGGCCGACTATATGGGAGGCTAGGTAAGCCTTCTACGCTCTTGTAAATAAGAGCAAGGGTGAATCTTTACCCTTGTGTTTTGTCATTTTTTTTATAAATTAAACAACATATTTGGGTTCAGGGACAATCTTCGATCAATTACGTCATTGCCTGTGTCGCCCTGTTCGAGTCCTTTACGACAACTAGGAGCCACTTCCAAGAGTTGTTTTCTTTCACCACCACACCCATCTTATGCTTGGCCGGGGCAAAGCAGCAGCTACAACTCAAGTAATCAATCGTTATCTCCCACAAGAAGACGTCCTGTAGGCTATACACTTGATCCGTTGATTGAGTCAACGCTATTTAAAGGTCAAACGCCAGGTGGATCCCCCAGAATGCGACTCTTGTGAGTGTCTTGACCACAAAGTATTCCCTCCGTTTCAATGAATAACCCCCATTTGACTTTTTTAGTGAGGAGAAAAAAAGCCAACTGG
The DNA here is from genome assembly GCA_009801015.1 of Silene noctiflora. Classification (NCBI taxonomy): domain Eukaryota; kingdom Viridiplantae; phylum Streptophyta; class Magnoliopsida; order Caryophyllales; family Caryophyllaceae; genus Silene; species Silene noctiflora. The sequence continues at coordinate 189,552 of VHZZ01000826.1, forward strand.
GCCTTATTCAATGAAATTGGGAGAGTTTATATGTTGGTCGACCCGAAATTCCCAATGATTTTGGATGGATGTACATATCTTGAAGCTTCTTGGTGAACATGGGAAAAAAGTCGGGCATTTTCTTTCCTAAACTTGCCACAGTGAAAAGGAAATGAATTTGACTGAAGATACTTGAATGAGGTCATCTCTAATACTTGGGAAACGGGACATGTAATTTAGGAGTCGGTAGCCCGTGTGTTGATTGAGTCCACTGGACACGGGTTTCCGATGATGATGTAAATGTAATAGTATTGTCTATAGAAATGATGCTTCTGTGAATTGGAAGCTGTGTGTTTAATATAGTTGAGAAGATGTAAAAGGTCGCATTAGAACAGACTGATGATATCATATCAGAAAATGATCATAAATCGCATTATTCTTTAGTTATTTATCTTATATTCTTATTTCTGGAATTGAGTCCATAACGGCGAAACAAGGGTTAGGAGTCGAGAGAGAAGTTATTTCCAAAGTACAAAAAAACAATGTAATACTCATAATTTTGGAAAAATAAAAAATATTCAACCAAAATTCATGTTTTATGGTTGAGGAGGGCGTTATCGAGTAAGAGCATCCACAATTAAGAGTATGTCCTCTTCCTCTTATTTTTTTCCCCTTTCTTTCTATCTTTTTGACAACTCACAATCTCTTTCATCCAACTTGTTTTCCCATATCTTCATCCTCCTCTTTTATTTTTTCCTCACATCAAAGAGGATCCTCTATTCCTCATCTTCTATATTTTAATTGTTTTTTATAATAGTTGATAAATTTATCCAAATAAAATATAATCCACAAGGTCCAACTTTAGAGGAGAGTGGACACTTGGACCAAAGTTGTGCTTCCTCTAAAAATAGAGGAAGTCTTCCCCTTCCTCCTCCAAAGAGGATGTCAAAATTAGTTCCACATCGAAAAGGATATCCTCTTGAAGGCAATGGCGTTTTTGGCGGGGTGCAGGGGGTCCATCTGCACCCCTTTCGCGAAAAATAATTACAATATTTTTTGGTAAACACATAAGTTGCGTTGGTCTAGTGGTTATTAAGACTATTTTTTTGTTAGAGGTCATGGGTTCTATTCTTGTATTGAACAATTTTTATTTAATGTTATATATCATACATTTTGTTCAACTAAACAATATTATTTTTCATATAACTCGATATTTTCATTCTTAAAAATGTTTACGCACCCCCCTTCTATCAAATCCTAGAACCGCCTCTGCTTGAAGGAGAGAAGATGCTAAGATGATGCACCATCCTCTTTAATGTGGGTGCTCTAAAGGTAGTACATCTCTTATACCACCTTAAACAAATCTTTTATCCCATTTTCATGTTTGGTCTCGCCATCTCTCGTAGAGCACCACCTTTACTTGCGGAAAAGAAGTGTAAATCACATCAATGTCTAATGAGATGCATTAAACTACTCTCTATAGCACAGTTTAACACGTATGTTTATTTATTTATTTTGGCTAGAATATATTTATTTTTTTTAGTTAGAAAATTCCACAGCGGGTGTTGTGAAGAATTTTATTTATATCCTCGCAAGCGTACGAGTAGTCGTTGAGCATG
>VHZZ01000827.1:160215-171678 GCA_009801015.1 Silene noctiflora
GGACCCGTTCTATGGTTGGGATGCTAAGACTGAGAGGTGGATGTCTAATAATCTAAACAACTAAACAACAACTTAACATCACTAGTTATTTTATTTGTACTTTTATAATAATTTACATGTTGAACCTATTTCCCTAGATTGTTTGTCTCATATAGTTTTTTATCATAATTTATATTTTTCATTTTATTTAGTTTAATTTATAGTTTTGTTATTTATAGTTTTTCCTTTATTGCTTTTTAACCCTCTCAACAAACAAAAAACGTGACAACCCGTAGGAAAGTATTGAGACCTAGATTCGACCCCTACATACTACATTACTTGTGTTGTACCGCTAAGGTATTTTTGCATAGGTGTGCGACCGCCTATCAATCATAAGTTTTCAAATCTTTTTAACGGATCAACAGGGAAAGACTGTCGAAAAAACGCAACAGCAGTTGCACCTTCTGGAATAGTCGCAGCATTTGTTGCGCCTCTTCCAGGGGATGCTTATCTGTTGCCGCTGTTCTTCTTCTTCCTCAAGTACCATTTGTTTCGTCCTTTTCGTCCTTATTTTGTTTTCCTTCATAGCTTCCAGTTTTCTTACATTATCTTTTTTTATCCTTTTCGACTCAAATCCTGTATATTCAATATTTTTGGGGTTTTGTCATTTATTTCAAACCCAGATTTTGGTGGTTCGATTTTCCCATATCAAATCATTAGAATTCGACTTTGATACATATTCTCTGTTTTACGACGATCTTTCGTTCATAGGTAATCTGCTAAACCACTTCAATTCGAGTTCAATATTAATAACATATTTAAATTAACCAAAGAATATTAACCAAAACACGAGTCTGACTTTCACAGTCAGAGTCCAACTCGAGAACAGTCGCACAAAGTGATGCGCCTCTTCCAGATGGCGCAACACGGGCTACGTCTGTTCCGGGTTAGCTTCTGCCTCTGAACTCGTCTCATTCTGACGTATCGATTATAAATGACGATTCCCTGATCATTAGTAGAGGCCGCTATCGAGGCGGGCGGGGATTAGGTGTTCTAGTATGAGCTTACTAATACGTACCCTCACCCCTTGCTCAGATATATGTGAACACCAGTGTTCATTGGACATTATAGGCATGGAATGCTAAGGGTGACTAATTTCTTAGTGTCTATGTCACTACATTGTGCTTTGACATGACGCGAAGTATTCGAACGGATTCAATTATCTACAAAAATTGGTGGCAACTCCACAAATGCAGGCTTGTTCAACCATTCACCAGTTTCATGCCTTACTAATCGGTAACGGCCCATGATGTGCTTTGTCAACACAAAGTTCCGTGGGATAAGTATCGCCGCCTCAAACACAACCAACGCGCCGGTGTGCGTGGCGCGGGTGGGCCATGTCCACAGACATGTACTTAGAAAATTTCATGTAATTAGAGATTATATTGAAACGAAGGAAATAGTGATTTGTAAGGTTGGGACGGATGCAAATATTGCAGATCCTTTAACCAAGCCTTTAGCGCAGGCTAAGCATGATGGTCATGTAACTTCCATAGGATTTAGGCGATCGAGTGCCAAAATTATTGTAGATTATATGATATGTATTAATTAGATATTTTATTAGCTTTTACATATATAATAATCGCATTTTTCGTTTTAGTTTGTTTTTTGAACTCAGTTATTCAATTTTGACTGGATTTTATTTTAATACTTTGTTGTAATCCGAATAGGTTGTTGGACAACGTTGAACCCTATTTAAGTGAACAGGATTAACATTGTATTTTTGTCCCTAGTTGCTTAATGAGGTAACGTCTCGTGGTGACTAGATTGTATGTCGATTGATGGCGAGTTCGACCGCCATAGGGTCATGGTGATGACTGGCCGATTATATAGGCGGAATGTGGAGACATTCTGTCGGGTAGTGACCATTTATAGATTCCTTTTTACTTTATGTATCCTGGTCGTGGTAAGGATTTCCATGAGTCGATTCTTTTGATTGGCGACTATTTGTCTGAGTCAGTACAATTTTCGATTGGCTTTGGTTATTGTCCTAGGTCGCACCGTAAAAGGAGGCCGATGGGCATCTTCTGGGTTATGGTGATCTGTGATTGAACAAAGAAAATAGGTCAACAGGAGTTGTCCACCCTCGCCAGGGTTTAATATCTCAGGGCCACTCGAGGAGTAGTGACTGGAAATGCGTGGCCACGCTCGGAAGTGATCTATGGTAGATTTTCCAGTCAGACAGTTACTTTCAAGATCGAGGAAACCACTTATGATATGATCAAGTGAAAGTATGACCTGAAAGACACATTGCATTGAGTCGGAGATTTAACAGACAAGAGAATTCGTAACGCACACTTGTATCAGACAAGTGGGAGATTGTTGGAGTAGGTGTCCTCCAAAAGAGCGCGTCTACTTAATAAATCTCATAAAAGGAATATATTTATTATATACTAGTCAGTTGATCAACGTGTATCGGTAACGATCGGCCGACTAGGGTTAGACGTTACTGTCGTGTAACGGCGGTGTTCAACTGATCCCTTTAGGTCACACCTATAGGATGATGGATAGCGATTGACCTCAACCACACCACGATGCTTTCTCATGTTTGTATCAAGAGCTTTCACTACTCGAGGAAATGGAACTAGGAACCAACCTCACTCATGTTTGGTTCGGACCTCTCCACAAACCAGGGTTTGGTATCTTGGTGGGACAACCCACTATTCTAAGCCAAAATCCCTTTAAAGCACTCAACATACCATTATAATCCATGTACACATGTTTATGCCTTGTACATGATCACCTCTTTATAAACAAATCCATGACAAATTTTACCAAAATCTTGTAAAATCTTTAAAATGTAAACTGTTTTTTAGTGGCCTAAATACTAAACTAAGTCAAATCGAATATATTTCTTTTTCGTTTTTTAAGTCTCCAAATACAAATCGAGTCAGCACACCTATTGACCACACACGTTTCAATAGGGCTCACATTTTTGAAGTCCTTTTCTTTTCTTTTTTTTTTTTTTTTAAAAAAATCATCACTTACACGACACGGGTCAGTCCTCTTTCGAGTCATCTTTCGTTTTGAGTCTTGAGTAAGTAAGTTTCGGTTAGAGCTTGATTCACCATCGGTTTCTATCTCAGTTAAAGATGTCTCGAAATGGTGAAGATCATGGAAGTGTCAATGGTTAACCCAATCCCGATCCTGGTATGAATGAAATCTTGGCTTCCCTTCTTCGTCTTCAAGCTAGTCAGGATGTTGCCTATGATCGCTTAAAAACCATCGAAAACCGCTTTGTCACAATAGAAGCCCAACTCCCTCCTACGGAAGGACCTACATCCTAAGGGACACCTAAGGAAACACCTGAACCTAAAGATACTCCCAAAAATGATACTCTTGTATCTACTGAAGCAGAAAAGCGTCTTCGCTATCTGGAAGAGCAACTTATGTACCTCAAAGGAGACGACATTTATGGGCAAAATAGTCAAACCTATGAGGCAGTAAGCACCCAATTGCCTACTAACTTCAATATGACTGACATTCCAAGGTTCAAAGGGCATGAAAATCCCATAAATCATATTCGAGCCTTCAAAGACTACATGTCCATCAAAGGGCATCAAACCTGAGATGTTCTTAAGGATCTTTCCTTAATCTCTTGATACTATCCCTAAGCAATGGTTCTAATCTCTAGAACCTAAGAAGATCGTAACTTGGGATGATGCTGCAATTGAATTCACCAAGCAATACGTAGATAACGCTGAAATTCAGGTTAATATGCGCAATCTAGAAGTATTGACCCAAAATGAAAAGGAAGGTTTTACCGACTTCCTAACTAGATAAAAAAAGACTAGTATATAACTTGTCGAGTGCCCAGAAGAAGCCACTCTTGTGGAGAAGTTCGTGGACAATCTAAAGCCTATATATGAAAACCACTTAAGATATCAAAATATCAAGTCTTTCAAAGACTTAACCGTTTTGGTTACAACAATTGAGGATAATATTCGCAACAGACTCTTGCGGAACCTTCCAAGAGAACCTTTAAAAGACTATGGGACATGGATATTAAGACTCAACATCAACTGGTAATCGTTCTTACGGTTCCAGCAATAAAAGTGATGAGGTGAATCTTGTGGAACCTACCAAGAGAATCAACCCACCTAGAAAATTCACTAACATTGGGGATACTTACTCCAATGCACTTAAGAGGCTAGTTAAGCAATGCAAATTGCAACCTATTGGACCTAAGCCAGACCCAGAAAAGAAATCAAAGTCATGGGACGTCAATGCCTATTGTGAGTTTTACAGAGGTAGGGGACACGACACATAAAGCTGTTTTAAGCTGAAGCATGTTATCTAAGACATGATTGAGGATGGTCGATTACCCATTCCCCCTGCAAGCAAGCCTGATAATACTCAGAATTCTCTTGGAATTCTAGTAATCTCAGATAAGGAATCCACTTTAGATTACCCACATCTCATCTCACCCGTGGAAGATGAGATCGCGGCAGTAGACGAGGAACCATATTCTATAACCGCACCCACTATTTCCGACTTCATAGCATGGGTAAGAAGTGTGAGTAGGCAAGTCACAAATTTAGAGGATATAGTTTCTCAACTTCAAGGATCCCACGTTACGATTCGCAGAGAAAAAGCCACGCAAATGGTCGCCACTCTCTCTAAGGAGTCCACGATGCCGGAAGTCATCGCAATAGTCAACGATTTGGTCCATCAAATCACTGAGTTGGAAGATAAAATCGCGCAACTAAAAGAGCACAACACCATCAATGGTGTATGGGCAGATCATGATGAAGATGTCTATCTTGCGAAACATCCCCTCATCAAGACTTCAGATCACGATGTCGATCACCTTACTCGTTCAGGTCGACCATATCAAAACATCACCCTGGGACAAACAAATGGCACTGTTCCTACAGGCAATCCTACTCAAGAAGATACAAAGGACATTTTGGCTACTGATTCACTGATGAAGCATATTCAAAGAAACAAGGCTAATCTTTCAGTCTGGCAATTAATATCTAGCTCATTCCCACATCGCCAAGCCTTGCTACAAGATCTGGCTAAGCTAAATATACTCTCAGATTCTACCCCTAATGATGTGGTCAACCTAGTCCTCCAGGACTCTATCAAGCTAAGTAACCCAGTTACTTTCTCATATGAAGGTTTACCTCCATTTTGTGTCAACCATAACCTAGACTTGTACATCACCATCACAAGCCTCAAGAAAAATGTACTAAGTTGATGACGTTTCTGCAGTTAATGTCATACCACTTAAAACCACGCATAAACTGGGCAAAAAAGAGTCAGATTGGACCCCAACCAATCAAGGTGTCCGTGCATACGATGGGACGTGTCGTAAAGTAGTAGGCCTCGTTGATATAACCATAATCACTGGGCCAATAAAAAGGATAGTCAATTTCCAAATTATAGACATTGAAGCATCATTCAACATACTACTAGGAAGGCCTTGGATCCATTCTTGTAAAGCTGTGACATCTACCCTACATCAAAAGATCAAAATTCCTCTAGATGGTCAAGTAGTGACTATCACTTCGTCTCCAATCAAATCCATCGTTCAGAAGGTATCCAATAACCAGGTCATCTTTGACCCAATACACGAGATGAGAGGATTTCAAGTCGTCAGTCTCGTAGAGAGCGAACTCGCTCCCCTATACTTTAATCCTCACTTGAACTTAGTGGTCAACCACATACTCAAATTCCAAGGGTACTTCCCAGGAAAATGCCTCTAAAGCCCACTGGAAAGAATACCTTTGCGCCTTACAAGGAAGGTAATTCTCAAAAGATACCCTTAGGACTCGGGTAAAAACCTACCGTCAAAGAATCCTTTGAAATTCTAGCCCAACTCAACGCTCGAAAACATAAAGGCGTCCAGTTGCGGCCATACCACCTCACTTTAAATGGGTACTTCATTAGAGAAGGAGAACATGAATCTTTTCATGGTTTTCCCGAACCATGGGTACATGAGGGCAATATGCTAGCTGGGATAGAAATTTTCCACGACTTCTACTTTATTCCCCAAGAAACGGTTCCTACCGTTAAAACACCTATAATACAGCTGACCATGCACTTCTATCCTTCATGGACGGATATTCATGTTATAATCAGATCAAGATGGCTGAAGAGGATATGCATAAAACCGCATTTATCACCGAATGGGGCACCTATTATTACACTCTCACGCCTTTCGGGTTAATCAACGCAGGTGCAACGTATCAACGCACAGCTACCACCTTACTTCAAGACATGATGCATAAAGAAGTAGAAGTATACGTCAATGACATGATCGTTAAATCCAAAGATAGACAGGGTCACATCGCTAATCTTCGCAAGTTCTTCGTTAGACTTCTCAAGTACAACATGAGACTCAATCTTCAGAAGTGTGCATTTGGGGTGACATCCGGAAAGTTGCTGGGTTATGTCGTCAGTCAACGAGGAATAAAGATTGACCCATACAAGATCAAAGCTTTAATTGGAATGCCATAACCATAGACAGAGAAAGAAATTCGAGGGTTTCTGGGCAAGGTACAATACATAAGCAGCTTCATTTCCAAATTCACCATGATTTGCGAGCTAATATTCAAAAAGCTCAAGAAAAAGGACCACACCATGTAGGGCAATGACTGTCAAAAAGCATTCAAAAGAATCAAGGATATTTAGGCCAAACCACCTATGCTCATGCCTCAACATAAGGGTTGACCTTGCCATGGGAGCTATGCTCACTAAAACAGTAGGGAAAGAGGAACGAGCCATCTACTATCTTAGTAAGAAATTATTGGAATACAAAACAAAATACACATCTCTTGAAAAGACTTTTCTCGCTCTTGTGTGGGCAACGAAGAAGCCGTGACATTACATGCTCAGCTATTCGGTCAAAGTCTACTCGAAAATGGATCCTATAAAGTACATTTTTGAGAAGCCAATTCTCAATGGTCGACTAGCGAGATGGACTCTTATGCTTTCTGAATTTGACCTTAAATACGTACCTCTAAAGGTAATAAAAGGGCGAGCAGTGGCTGAATTCTTCACATACAATCCCCTACACGATTTCCAAACGATAGATACATGGTCATTTCCAGATGAAAACATCCTCGATACTAATACAGAATCATGGGATCTCTACTTCGACAGAGCTTCCAATATAAGAGGATATGGGATCAGAGTGCTGCTCATTTCTCCTGAAGGTGAGCATACACCAATTTCAGTCAAACTCGACTTCGGGGTGACTAATAATACGACAGAATATGAGGCCTGCCTTATAGGTTTACAAGCAACGGTCAGTTTAGGCATCAAAAGACTACGAGTCCATGAAGACTCATCTTTCATCATCAACAAAATCACCGGGTCATGGAAGATACGAAGCAAAATCTCGCCCTATATCTATCAAGGGTAGATGAAGTGGCTCAATTCTTTGATCAAATCACTTACTTGCACTTGCCAAGAGAAGAAAACCAATTCGCAAAGGCTCTTGAGAAACTAGCATCCCTCATCAATATGCCAGACCATATGATAAATATGCCCTTATGCATTGAAAGGCGATTGGAGCCAGCCTATATACACCTCCTAACTGACGAGGAGGAAGATCAAGAAGAGCCTTGGTATCAAGCCATCCTAAATTACAAGCTTAATGGAGAATGTCCATCAAACATGGACAAGAGGGGACGACAAGCCATAAGATTACTAGCATCCCAATATGTCCTAAATCAAGGAGAATTATACAAAAGGACATCACAAGGTGTTATCTTGCTTTGCCTCGATCGATTAAAAGATAAGAAAGTAATGGCGGAAGTCCATGATGGAGAATGTGGTCCTCACATGAGTAGACCTATGATGGCTAAGAAAATCGTGCGTTTAGGATACTACTGGACAACCATGGAAACAGATTGCATCAAATATGTTAGACATTCACAATTGCCAAATCTTCGCAAATGTGCAACACGTTCCACCCTCCTTGTTATACACAATGACATCACCTTGGCCATTCTCCACTTGGGGGATAGACATCAAAGGAAAAATTACTCCAGCAGGAACGGGAGGACATTGTTTCATTCTAGTGGCGATAGACTACTTCGCCAAATGGATAGAGGCAGCCTCATATATTGATCTAACATCCAAGCAAGTGGCTAGGTACATACAAGCCAACATCATTTGTCGATATGGGTGTCCACATGAGATTATTAGTGAAAATGGTTCCCATTTCCAAGCTAAAGCTATGCAAGTACTTGCCAAATACAAAATCCAGCATCATCATTCCTCTCCTTACCGACCTTAAACCAATGGAGCCGTAGAGGCAGCAAACAAAAATGACGTCATGATCCTACAGAAATTGATCGATAATTATAAGGATTGGCCTAATAAAATACCCTTCGCCTTGTGGGGATATCGCACTTCAGTAAGGACGCCCACTAGGGCTGCACCTTTCTACCTAACATACGGCATGGAAGCTGTGCAACCAGTAGAACTAGTGATCCTGTCTCTAGGAATACTACTCGAAAGCCAAATTCCAGAAGCTGAATGGAATAAAGAGCGATATGAAGAACTCATTCTCCCGGGCCTTGCATAATGTTCAAACATATCAAGCGTGAATTAGAAGGGCTTTCAACAAGAAAATAAAACCACGGCACATCAAAGAAGGAGATTTAGTGCTTAAATCGGTTCGAGCTCTTTTACCAGTGGACCGAAGAGAAAAATTCAAACCCAACTAGGCAGGACCATACTTACTAAAAACCATATCCTCGGGTGGTGCAGTTAGAATCACAGATGATGTATCTAAATTATATATGATTTTATCCCCTATTTTAGCTCGATTTTATATGATTATTGCACTTTTATTAGTGTATTTGTGAGTTAATCCCGTGTTCTAGGTATTTTGTTTGTGTTTAATATATTTTGTATAAAATGAAGCATTCAGTAGCTATTTCCCATCAAATATGCGAATATCGAGATCACGAGGCTAAGTGGAAACAAGATTAGATCATGGAATGAACATGCAAGCAAGAAATCTTTGGGTTCGTAATCAAGTGTGGAAATGTGGCCCAAAATGAAAAAAAAAAAAATTTCATCAAATGGCAAGTGTAAAGAAATGAGGCCCATGAAGAAGAGTAGAAGAGTTGACATAAGATTCCTCAAAAGTGCCTTAAACCGGAGAATTAAGGAGAGTTAATACGGTTTTCTAGGATTCCATATTAACTTAATGATAGGAGTAATGAGAAAATTCAGATTCACTCGCCCCCGATCGGGGTGGCCTTGATGTGGAAACCTTACGTTTCAAATCCAACTCCCTATATAAGGGAGGTTGATCCCGACTCTTAGGCATCGAATTCTTAACCATTCTTAGTCTTTCATATACTTTTCATAGTCTTAGGCACACAAATACTCTTACTTTTCAGAATTAGTGTACATTTCCTTAAGCAATATCCTTTATGTTACAAACAATCTCCTTTAGTTTATTGTTTATAATTCAAGCATTTCTATTCAAGTTATTTGGGTTTCTTATTTAAGTTCTTCTATATTCAAGTTCTATTTATTTATTACGGTAATTTCATTTCTATTTAATTTAGCTAATCTATTTTCCATTCTAGTTATTTCATAGTTTTTATTATTGTTATTAGCATTTACATATTAGTTTGTTTCATTTCATTATCAAGTTACTAATCACATGTTATGTTATTCCTTAGCTATTTATAAAGTATTGTTCCTAAATATTTATGTTTGATTATTGATCACAATATTTGATTAATTTGTTAATTCATTCTATAAGTCGAGAGGCACGGAGTTGAATTATACTAAGCATGTTGTAGTAGACCGATCTAGCCATAGCGAGAGCTCGTTAGAACCCGTTCTATGGTTGACAATAAGGCTGAGAGGTGGTTGTCATAAGACCTAAACATTTATCTTTATTATGCATTTCTAGCTTGACATAAATCGTATTTCTATGCATGTGTGACCCGACTCCCTAGACTCTTTTAATTATTATTATTTATTCATCATTTTTATTATCATTGAATTCACTAAACCAAATCCAAACAAAAATTTAAACCGATCTTGATATAAGTCTAACCATAGCATTTCATTAAGCAACCCCCATTTCCTCGTGTTCAACCCCTATTACTACATTTATTTGTTACTAGGGTATTTATCTTTGATGGGTGTGCGACCGCCTTGTCAATAGACCAAGACGGGAATGAATTTTCTAACCCCACTAACCTAGACCAACTCAAGAAATATTATCCTTATACTAGGTTCAAACGCGACTCGCGTGACCCTCGTGCCGCTCGTGCGACACGTTATGTACACACGGCACAAGCCATACAACCCCTCATGTTATCATGCTCTTGCATTTTTAGCATTTCTATCGTCCTCAATATCATCAACTTAAACTTTATTGTATTTTTGGAGTAAGTAACGCACCACGCTTATTCCCTATGTTCATTCTATTAGCTCTTGCCTTGAACACTTATTCCTTTGCATATATATTTCAAACTATGTTACGGGTTTGATTTCATCATTATATGGTGAATACGTAGGCAATCCTTCGCAGGATACAACCCCAAAATACTTTTCAAATATGTAAATAGAAGGACATATGCTTTAACGTTTGGAAATTCGAAAGAATAACCTAAAGGGAAGTATTTGATTAAAGTTTTCTTAAAATCGCTGAAAATATTTATCCACTAATAGGTAATACGCCAAATAATAACAACAAACTTTTACTGAAACTAAAATGCTAAGCTAGGATTCTAAAAATCCCGCCTATTTATTACAAAAAATATTAATATAAAAAAACTAATAAGACTTAGGCTACTCGTCCATTTTCCCTTTGCCTTTGTCATTCTTGTCATACTTCATGTCTCGACTCGAGGTGGACGCTCCTGCGTTATTTCGGACCTGATTATCAAAGGTCTCTCCCGAGGTCTAGCATTCCCATTTCCATCCACCGCCATTCTCTCAGCAAGAGGAGTCCTCTTTGGTTTCTTCTTTGGGCGAACGACCAGGAATCCAGCCTCGTCCTCTTCTTCAGTCAGATACTTTTGTTTCTCCTTGGATACTTCACAAATTTTGTAGTCAATAGGCTCATGCTTTCTAAATTTCTCTCTCTCCTCGGAAGTCTTAGCTTTGGCCCATTGGGTATATGAGTCGGAAAACCACAATGAACCTATGGGAGTAGGTATATAAAACATGTTTCTTTGAGCCCAATGAAGTTCCCACTCGCTACAAGAGTCGGTAGTATGCGCCAATGCCGTCTGAGGAACGGTATCAAACTTCGGGATATTTTGTCTTAGGCCCACTTGCCTAAATTGCCTTTCTGAGAAGATAGTAACCATGAATTCCAGGCTTGGGATACGAAGGGTGAAGGAAATCACATACTCTATGTGAACAAACTGATTTTATTAATTAACATATTAATTAAAAGGATCTTTATGCATGCATAACAAAAACATACAA
>VHZZ01000828.1:47376-68562 GCA_009801015.1 Silene noctiflora
TGAACTGAACTGAAGTGAAATGAATGAAGCTGAACTGAACTGATGAACTAAAATAAGCTGAAATTAAGTCCAAAAAATTAAGGTCATACAGTTGTAGTATGTAGTTAGCCTTTTTATTGTTATAGGTACCATCGGTTTTTAATTAATACAAAATGCTATTCTCATAAATGTGGTGTTTTTCCCAAAATGAACCATAGACGGACCTTTACAATATTCCTAAATTAGATTAATGGCAAAATGTACAACTAATAACATCTTCCTGAAGTATAAGTGTTGGGTGGTTGAGCTTTCCTTTTCTCTTATCTCAATATCATCTGAGAGCATAGTGTACCTATTATACATGACGTTTTAACGTCGTTACCTCACAAAAGGAGACGACATAGCCCACATATTCGCTTCCCTAGAATAGTTGTGCCGCTCCTTGTCATTAATTACTTAATAAGTCAAGGACAACGTGTTCATTCCAAACATGCACTCCCGAAAGAATAAAGAGATACAATCTACCCATCCAAGTGCATGTTACCCATCTACTTCATATTATAACTTTATTCATAAAAAAGAAATTGTTGAATACATGAAGTTATTTTTCTGTTAAATTTGTTTTCTATGATATTTTTTTTCTCTATTTTACCTAGTGACTTAAATAAATTAATTCAAATTTCACCAAATTTATTATTGTTTCTTTTAATTGAAAGGAATATATTGCCTCTTAATTAATCTGGAAATTTTCGATAATGTTTGTCTGTTATTGTTGGGTGCATTAGTTCGTGAAAATTAGACTATTATTACACTCAAAAATCCTATTTGCAATACTTTATTACTCATTTTCATTGTTCTTCATGGTCTCTTGCCAACACTCTTAAAACTCGCCCTTAAATACTTGTCAATCAAATTTATTAAGGCCCTCCTGATCCTCCATGGCACAAGATCATTATAGCTAGCCGCCTACTTTTGCGCTACTTCTCTTTTGGTGGGTATTGGTTAGGTTGTTTGTGATCGTCTAGGACAATGGTTAGAAGGATGAACTTTCAAGTGTACTTTATGTACCCCTTTGCAGCGAATTACTTGTCATTCAAGTTGATCTTCTTTCTTGTGCAATGGGTTGTTTCATTACCAACTCAGTATGTCTATCTTGCTATTTTCTACATTCTACTTTTATTGTACTCTTTTTTTATAAAATTTATCCAAATGAATTATTCTCTGTCTAAATTTGGTATGCTAAAATGGTGAACTGCCACTATTACTCCTAATTTTGTAAGTATCAGTCCTTCCATCAAAATGACATTGTACCCCTTCTTCCTAAATAAAGGGGTAGAGTAGTAGTTTTACATTTGTCTCTTAAATCTTCCCAAAATAGAAAGTAAGACACCAAAAGTGGAATGGAGAAAATATTATTCAATAAAATCACAGCGTTTTAAAAATGGTGGGATAAAATTCACTCATAAATAACATAGCATGAATTCTGATAGCGTTCAATTTTTTATAAATGGTGGGTGGGTATGTATAAGTGGACCGTATCTTAAAAATATTGTTGTTATTGTATTTGAGTTGATCTTAATAGTATATTCTTTAATAGTAACATTAATATTTGATTATTGATATTGATGATTGGCATGACTTGTTGTATCAACCTATGCCTTAAACATTAAGAAATTCAACTTGGTATATTTAACATGTATACATCTAGCATGGTTTAATGTGAATCATAAAAATCTTAATCAGATTAGTTATACCTAGATAATTGTCATTGGAGAGTTATAATCTAATTCAAGATCATGAATTAGCCATTAGCTTACATAAATTGGGTGAAGTGGCAGTATTAGTCAAATAAACGTTTTAGAAACTCGTACAAATCCTCCCCATATATTATTGTCTCCTACAAAATAAATTCACTCGGAAAATTTTATGTCAATATCACAAATACTCATGAAATATAAAGTACTAAATTGCCTCCATCTGTTATGAAATATCTATAACATTTTAGTTCATTTTCAACTTAAGATAGAATGAGACGTTAAAGTTATCATTAATCTACTTATATTAGGATAAAATAAAATAAAATTTGTTTTGTTCTTAAGAAATCTAATTTTATTAGGATTATTTAATAAAAGTAATTTATTATTGTATATTTAATAACATTTTAGTTCATTTTCAACTTAAGATAGAATGAGAAGTTAAAGTTACCATTACATATAAATTTATACTTACCAAACTCTGTATATATATGCGGGTGAGTTAGTAAATTTAATTAATACTTATACTAGGATATAATTAAATAAAAATTGTTTTTTTCTTAAGAAATTACTTTTATTAGGATAATTTAAAAAAAAATCTTTTAGAAACCTACCATTATTATGATACATTTAATAACATTTTAGTTAATTTTCAACTTAAGATAGAATGAGAAGTTAAAATTACCATTACTTATAAATTTATACTTATTAAATTTTATATATATGTGCGCGATTTAATAAATTTAATTAATACTTTTATTAGGATAAAATTAAATAAAATTTGTTTTGTTACTAAGAAATTACTTTTATTAGGATAATTTAATAAAATTCTTTTAGAAATCTACTATTCTTAGGATACATTTAATAACATTTTAGTTCATTTTCAACTTAACATAGAATGAGAAATTAAAGTTACCATTACTTATAAATTTATACTTACTCTCTATATATATATATGCGTGTGATTTAATAAATTTAATATTAAGATAAAATTAAATAAAATTTATTTTGTTCTTAAGAAATCTACTTTTATTAGGATAATTTTTTTAATATTTTTTAGAAATCTACTATTGTTAGGATACATTTAATAACGTTTTAGTTAATTTTCAACCTAAGATAGAATGAGAAGTTAAAGTTACCATTACTTATAAATTTATATTCACTAAAATCTATATATATATGTGTGTGATTTAATAAGTTTAATCTACTTATATTAGGATATAAAATTAAATATTTTTTTTTTTGTTTTAAGAACTCTACTTTTATTAGGTTAATTTTATTAAAATTTTGAGAAATATACTTGCTAGGACAATTTATTAAAATTTTCTATAAATTATAGGATTTCTAAAAAAGTTGGACTCTCTAATATCGCCCGAAAAGTTCCTGCTTTTTTATATATATATATATATATTGATTGACCATATTTTGCAAATTTTATTATATGAAATTAAGAAAAAATAATTCAAGCAAATTTAAAAAATGGAAAAAAAATAGGAAAATATTTCTAAAAGACATAAATTATATACTCCTTTCATTCAATTCCACATTGCATCTATTCCTTCTCGGTCCCATTCAACTCCACATTATTTGGCTGTACTTTTAATACTATAATACTATAATATCACTACTAAGGCCCACTTTTTTTACACAAAATATTAACACCTTCCACCCATTTGTTATACTTTTAATACTATAATATAATTTTCTAAATATTTGTGCATAAAGCATAGATGCAAAGTGGAGTTGAATGGAGAGAGTATGGTTTAAAAAATTGTTTGTTTTATCAAAATACTCGGTTTATAAAAAAAATCAAAAGTATATCTCTGTATTCACTAATTTAAAATCTCTCCTATTTCTTTCAATAAGATTATATATTTGTTTTATCAATAAATTTACATTGATAAATTAAAGAAATTATAATTTTTTTTTTTATGTATGATATTACAAAATAGACTTTAATAGTTATGAAACTATTTTACAAAATATCCTTTCTCAATATTTGGTAAAAATTTGTTATAGGTGAGATTTTGAGATATTTTTGTGACAAAAATACAAAGGTTAGGTTATTATTGTTTAAGTTAAAAGGTCGGGTTATTTTTGTTAAATTAAGGATATATTCGTAAAATAATTAAGGAGATACATAGACTAATACTTGGTACAAAATGATTAAGAATAAAAGTTAAACGTGTAGACCTGATTAAATTAAAACCGACTTAAAATGATAAGACTAGATAAGTTAAACTCGAGACCCAAAATAGACTCGAATACAAATACAACCCAAGTCACCAAAGTAGACTCGAATAGAACTACATTCCCGCGGAAATTAGCTTAAATACTACAGGTCTACAGTACCATAGTACAATCTGCGTGATCAACCTATTCACCAACTACCATAGTCCATAGCACGCACATTCAAGAATCAAGCTTATAAATTAGCTTAAATACTACAGTAGCATAGTACAACCTTCGCAATTCAAGAATCAAGCTTATACTTGAGTAACAATGGTGATGATGTATACAACAGTATCGGTACTAGTGGGCCGGTTATTGTGCTGTTTTTGCTCATTAGCGCCGATTAGGGGAAGTCTGCTGCGTTATATAGAGGACCGGGTGTACTCCAAGAACTCGGTCATTGTCGATATAATGGGTAATTTGATCATCGTTGCGGGGTCGGTGGTGTCGCTGGTTTTTACTGCAAGCGAGAAACCGAATGTTCCGGTTAGGGTTTTGGCGGGCGGGTATGTGGTGCAGTGTTCGATTCATGTGGTTTCGGTTTGCTTTGAGTATCGTCGTGTCGCGAGGAGGCGGAGGAGAGAGCTTGATTTGGAGGCGGCCGATTATGGTAGTGTCGCCGGTAATTGGAGGTGAAGGCTATTACTTACCAATTTTAATTGATTTGATTTTAGGGGTTTTGTCATTCTTGTTATATATGCATTGTATTAACCGTGTATGGATTGTTATTGTGGAACAGATATTTTCTGTTGGTAAATGAGATGATTTTGTAATTTGGTTACCATTAAGAGCCGCGTATGCGTTATTATTGTGAAACAAATACGTTCTGTTGATCAATGAGATGTATTGGTTACCATAAGACCTGTGTATGGGTTATTAATATGTTCTGTTGGTAATTGGGGTGATTTTAGTTACCATTAAACCCGTGTATGGGTTATTGTTGTGAAATAGATACGTTCTGTTGGTAAATGAGATGATTTGGTTACCATTATTGTGAAATGGATGCGTTTTGTTGGTAAATCAGGTGATTTGGGTCTGTCGTACCGTGAAGACTCATACTACTGTCTTGTACTGTGCTGAACATGTGTTTTCTTGAGAATATTATGGTAGCAGCTGTCTTGTACTGGCATTCGTTCTAAGCAATCTTCATTTCTATTAAACATTCCAAAACTGGCATTCATTCTAAGCAATCTTCATTTCGATTAAGGGCTTGCATGGGATGGAGTTTGTTGTTGTTAGGGTAATAGAGCTTAAATGATCTGGAAAATGGAGGAAAGTGATGGCAGTGGAAGGTAGAAATGAGGAAGAGAGTGTAATAATTGCTCCACTAAGGGGGTGAACAGTTACCCATCTTCCATATGAGGGTAAGTAATTAAACACTTTGAACCCTTATTCCTTCAACCTACTCAGGTAGAACGAGTGTGTTCTCAATGAGTGTACTGGTTCCTTATAATAATTGCGTGTATAAAATTGTCTTGCTTAGAAGATTTTCACCATATGCTTGTGGATCAGGTTTGTTGTAGTTTGGTCTGTCACTGTTTGATTTTCTGATACTTTGTTAATACTGTGTTTACTTGTGCGCTCATGGATCAGCTTTGCACTAAGATGTGACTCCTTGAACATGATGGCGTCACATGTTTGGGGGATTCTTGGCCTCTATTGGCTATGGTCTGGTGGCAAGCTACTTAAGCAAAATGCTCCATGGCTGTATAGGTATGCTCTCCTTCATTTCCGACATGAATTCAGTGCTCCTAGTAAAGGATAGGTTATTAGGATTCAGAATGAAAGCAACATGGGTTGATGGACTACAATTTACAAAGTCTTAAAACTATATATATATATGTGTGTGTGTGTGTGTGTGTGTTCCCATCGCCATTGTTGCCTTGTTGCCACGTGGTAAGTATAATATTATCTCTTGAGATTATGATTTTTTTTGTCTTTTTAGCTGCCTGCTAATTTTTTTTTGCCATTTATGCTTTATCTTGGTCTTGCTCATTCCCCCTTCTTTTTGCTTTTCTTACGGTTTGTTGTACTCTTGGCTCCCTTCTTTTGCATTGCCATTTATGTTTTACCATAGTGTCTTTTTTGTAATGTCCATCACTCCTTTGGTGTCCCTTGATTAGTTATAGCTCTCAAATCTCAACTGTAAAGAATACAGAATTAAAATATTTATCAGCATACTTAGGCATTCCCTATGCAACACACCATGGTTTTACTACTTTTAACGTTGCATACCCCAAAGATGTGTTACCTTTTTCTGCAATGTCAGAGTGGTTAAGAGGAGTTTTATTAAGCGGAGCAGCTTAAGCACAGGTTGATTGTAGTCGAAGGACATGGTTGTGTTCATGTTCATTAATAAAATTCCTTTGCAGTGTTTGCGGGACATGATAAACGCGTGAGAGAAAAATTGTGACATTTCCTTATATTTGAGGTGCTGGTTTCATTCTGGTGCATAAATCATAATCTATTATTAATTAAAGTACATTAGGAGTTGCATTGCTTATATAGCATCTTTATGGGATCATACAAAACATGCTTTCAACTTTCCAAGGTTTCACGTAGGTACTACTTACTACTTACTACGGAGGACGTGGCTATTGCTTTAACTTCCGCAATCACTTCTTCCAGGAGAATGTCAGTATTGTATAAATTTTTGGATGCACATTCTTTTTTTTTTCTTACTTGCTTGGTTGTGTTACCAAGTCAGGGCCACCTCACCATACGTGATTCATTGCTTCTTCATATGTAATGTTGCTTGAGAGTTAGAAATTTGCACCAGTTAACTCGACAAATGCTATGCTTTAGCTTACCTTTTTGTTATTGAAGTTATGATTGATGTACCTTTACAAGTCAGCGATAACAGATTTTAATGTAAATTTGTGCAGGTTGAGTATGGCCTATCAGGCATGGGATCTTATCTCTGAAGTGTTCGGTTTAGCAGCGATGATAGTGTGTTTCAAATTGCCATCCATCATTGCAACCCGGCATACTGTTGCTGATCAAGTATGAGTCTATATTCTTGAACTAACTGTGTAGCTTCTGTGGTGGACTCTTTACATACTGGCTATGTTTTTTTATGCTAGAAGCAGGAGGGTGCCCCAGAAGCAGACCTGAATGTGCTCCCAAAATACAGATTTCATATGTCAAGTAATGGGGAAAACCCAACTGTCGGCGCTGGAGTGATGGTGCCTGTGGATACCGATAATGGTGACTCAGCAACTGAATGTGTTCTTTTACCTGAGGATGCAGTAAGTGCTTTCCTATTACCCTTTTTTGGAAGTTGTAACTATTCCTTGTGAAAATACTGTTGCTGACATGAATGTGTGTGTTGTTGAACAAGTACATTAGAGATGAGCTTGATACTTAGAGTTGATGTAACAGATCAACTTACAATTGTTGTTTCACATCCCAATTAATAACATGGAAGTACCCTAGTGAGCCTTGTTGCTTAAGCACAAAACCGAAGGGTTTTATTTTGACCAAGGGCGCAAGTGAAATCTTGTCTTACTCTTTAGACTAGGGTCTAAATATCTTGCTATGGGCCATTTTCTTATCATCGCGTTAATTAAGGGTTTACAGTTAGAAATAAATTACATAAATTCATATGGTTAGACGTTAACACATTCAAAAGTGCATAGTGCATACAACCTCGCCATCAATGATGAAGGACGGTGGCACACTTGTAATGTGAACCTTCTAACTTATGGTTGGGCAGCTGCAGTCAATGTGTCTGAAGCTCAGGTGTAGCTTGTCTCTGTCTGGTTTAGCACACTACTACACTAGTATGATGCCCAAGTATCTGCCGTCTCTGTAATTGGTAGTGGGCCTGTAAAGAAACCCAAAGTCCCACATGTGAGGGTTTATAAGGCAATAGACTACTCCCTCTATTGTCAATTGGTTTTAGAGTGGAACCCCCTTGGGCTTATGAAATGGACTCTCTCTCTCTTTCATTTGGGTGTAGCCCAGGCCTGTTGCATGATTTAACAGGGCCAGGATTCATCTTAATGCATGGTAAATTGGTAATTCACTGGCATGCAGTATTTCATCTTTTCTTGAATCTATTGATAAAATAGTCCCATGCCCGAACAATGAGCAATTTAGGGTATTTTGGAAAGATCAACTGAGGGTGCAAGGACCGACTTTATTAATAAAGGCAATTTGAATGGAAATTTTTGGCATTCAAATTTAACCCATTAGTGAATAGTGATTAGGTTGTTTCCCCCCTGTTAATAGCCTGATAGCAGTCAAAGCAGTGTTTAGTGGGGAAAAATCTTATGCTTGAAAATTAAGTGTTCAGGGTTCTAACTTCTAAATACCTGGCATGATACCACATTGTAAATTTGTAATAGGTTTGAAAGTTACAATCACATTTTGAGTCTGTAGGCGTCATATGTAAACCCTTTTGTGTGCTTATAGAAGAGGCCTATGAAAATTTAACCAGCTCATGGCTAGATGAATTCATTTCGGCAAACCAAGTAGTGGGCATAGATTTCGGCTGCTTTGTACAATGTTAGGAACTTGAGTAAGGCAATTCATATTTAGTACTGTGTCGAATTAAGTGAAAGAGCACCCTAAATTGCTGAGTCGGTGTTGTTGTGTGCATCACGATGACCAGCTATATTCTATACTGACTTTTTTTCCTTTTATTATCTAAGGAATGCAGCATCTGCCTTGGTTTATATGAGGAGGGGATAGAGCTTCATGCTTTACCATGCAATCATCATTTTCATTCAACATGCATTGAGGAGTGGTTCAAAATCAATGCAACATGCCCCGTTTGCAAGTTCAACATTCTCAATGGCCGCGTAGAAGTTTGACATGCCACTAACACCAGTCCGGATCCTCTATCACTGTGTTTTTTGGTTTTATTGTTGATAATCAATGTAGGAAACAAAAAGAATAGTCCATTGCTGTGCCTCGTAAATCGTTTCATTGTATATACTAGTTGTAAGCATTAAGTAGCAAAGAAACGTCGGAATTTGTTTTTCTTTTGTTGGTTGTGTCGAGGCTTAAATGTCGGTGTCTACTGAAGTAGAAATCGGGAGCTGGAATATATAGTCATTGGCATGGACGGAGAGTGGATGGGTAGGAGGGTTTTACACACACTTTTACTTTTGCAGACCTGTCAAACGGGTTGGGCGGGTCGGGTCCCATGTCGGGTCATACGGGTTACGGGTCGGGTTAAGGTCAGAATACGGGTCAATAAATAATTTATAACGTTTTTTTTAATCTATTTTTTTAATTAAAAATAATAATTTTTAAAAACGTAAAACATATTTAAAATTAATATTTTAATCATATTTAACGCTTACATTAGTTATTTCAACGTTTACATTAATTATATTGACATAATTATTAAATAAAAGTTTTTTTAATAATTATTTTATTATTAAGTATTATAAAAGTTATATAAAATTGACTTTTTAGTTATGGTTGTAATTTTTAATAATAAAAAAAAAATTAGCTATTTTTTTAATAAAATATTAATATTTTAATAAAATATGATATATAAATATTAATATTTTAATAAAATTCTTGATTTATCCTTGATCCAACGGGTCGACTCGTTCGGGTCGGGTCTCGACCCTAAAATAACGGGTCATTTCGGGTTTGGGTCAAACGGGCCACGGGTCGAAAAAAATGGGTCGGGGGGGTCGGAAAGGTCTAGATATAGGGATGGTAATTGTGGCCCAAATCGAACCGATCCGAAGGAAAACATCTTATCCAAATCCAACTCTTAACAATCCCATACCCGATCCACTATGTAAAAATCTATATCCAAATCCACAATTGGAAAACCCGAACCATATTAAACTCGATCCATTCGTACCCAAACTTGTTCCAATCAAATATTTTTGGAAATTTAGGTTTTATTATACTTAAAATTTCAATTTTGTCATATGAAATAAATTTTTTATATAGTCAAATCAAGTTTTGGACCGGGTTTTTGATTATATGGTGGATCGGGTATGGATTCGGAAAAAGTATAATGGATTGGGTATGGATTTTGAAATTTTGGATATGTATCGGGTTTGAATATGTATCGAGTAGAATAACTAAATAATAGTGGCTGGTGTTGTGGTAATCGCAAGTGTGGTGATACGTGAATAAAGTGTTTAAAGGGACAAAGAAAATCAGTAACTTTGTTTCCCTTTTCCTTTCTTATAAACCTCCAACCAAACGCCCCCTAATTAATCAACAATGGCGAAAGTAAGAATTAAGGCCTCGTTTGGTTGCCATACGGGAATTAATTTCCCATGATTTTACAAAACACGTGAATTGCTCAATTCACGTGAATTGCCCAAAACTTGTTTGGTTGGCATCCAGGAGTTGGATTCATGCGGGGAGTTTCCAACTACCTAGGGGAGACTAGGTAATTATACTCCCCCATAATGGAGGAATTGGAAACTCGTAGGAAAATGCAATTCACGTGATTTTGGGCAAATAAACAACCTTCATTTTTCCAATTCACCCATTTTAACCCGTATTACACTTATAGATTATAACTATTTTAAAAATTACTCCTCATCTCGATTAATAGTTTACACTTTTCTATTTAATAAGCCGTATAAGTCAATAATTTACACTTTTTTTTCTAGTAAATAAACCAACTCACTTGTCGCATTTTACCTTAACAATCGTCTACAAAGCAATTATAAAGTGTTGATCGGGACAAGGATTAATCATTAATGATCTTTGTAAACAAAACTAGTGAAAGTCGTAGAAATCCAAATAACCATTGGATTATAAGGTACCTTTCATCCATCAGTAGGACCACCAGTCTTGTTGTATTACCCTATCAACCCTTCTTCATCACAATCCTCTTCCCCGTTACACAACACCATCAATCAATTCGATTCGATTCAATTCGATTCAATTCAATTCAATTCGATTCAATTCGATTCCCAATTTACTATGAATCAGTAAACCCTAACCCTAAAACTCTCTAAATCCGATCAAAATTCCCCAAATCAATCAACAGAAAAATGTCAGAAACATCATCAACAACAGCGGCACCACTCCTCCCTCCACGACAAGAAAACCCGACCCGAATCCCTCAAACCACGACGCTCGCCTTGTTATTGGGCCGTGCGGCGGGCCGAAGAGGACCGTCGATGATGGTGAGGGAGACGGCGGCGCGTGAGCTAGAAGAGCGACGCGCTGATTGGGGGTATTCGAAGCCGGTTGTGGCGGTGGATATGTTGTGGAATATGGTGTTTGTTGTGGTGTCGGTTGTGATGTTGTTTTGTACGGTAGGGGAGAAACCGAATGTTCCGGTTCGGGTTTGGGTGGGTGGGTATGCGGTCCAGTGTTTGGTTCATGTGGTTTTGGTTTGGTCTGAGTATCGGCGGAGGTCGAGGAGGAGAGAGGTTGATTTGGAGGCTGGGAATGATAGTGATGTTGATGATGATGGTACTGCTGGATTTTTTGGAAGTTCTGGACAGGGCAGGTGAGGATCGATAATTTAATGAAAGACCGTCTTTTTAAAGTATTTATGATTGTGTTGTTTTGATGTGTGTGAGCTTGTTGGTGTGCATGGAAGGAATGTTTGTTAATGAGAGACCGTCTCTCTGTGATTGCTTTATTGTATTTGAGCTTATTGTTGCGCAGGGAAGGAATGTTTGTTAATGAGAGACCGTCTCTCAAACTATTTGTAAATTTTTGTTTTAATGTGTGTGAGGTTGTTGGTGTGCATGGAAGGAATGTTGTTGACGAGAAATTGTCTCTCAAAGTAGCTGTGATTGTTTTATCGTGTGTTGCGAGCTTGTTGTGTGCAGGGAAGGAACTTTTGTTAATGAGAGACTGTCTCTCAAAGTATTGGTGATTGTTTTATTTGTCTGAGCTTATTTATGTGCAGGGAAGGAATGTTTGTCTTTCTATCTGAATTCCTTTATATGTCATTATTGTGAAACGATAATACTGTTGGTAAATTGGATGATAGTAAATGATGAATGTGGAAGGTCGAGATAAAATAGAGGGTAGGATAGAATGAATCTAGTGGGGTTTGCAGTTATTTCTCCAGGATTTCAAGTCTACTCTTTTTGTTTGGATAAGGTTGATTTTCATCTTCGGTTATTAGAAATAGCAGATAAAGTTCTTTATGTGTATTTCAAGGGGAAAGATAGCGGGATATCTTAGGAAGGAAACATTTGATTTAGGCTGGTGTTGATGGCAATGACTGTGCAACGCTGCTTCTCATCAAACTTTTCAAGCTCATCAATTGTGAACTACTTCAAACATTCCTATACTGACATCCATTCTGACAGAACAACCCCAAGAAAAACCCTTATTTTTAACAATTGTAAACTCGACAGAAGCATGTAAATAGCACATTCACGTGCTGTCGAGTATCCGCGTACATTGATATATGGTAAATGTCTTACTAGCTAAAAGAGTACGAGTTCATCGTTGAGCCATTCGAGTGCTGTCGAGTATCAGCCTCTCATTTTTGAAGTTGGGGAACTTCTAGTTGAGCTATTTTGTCGGAATCTTCTAATCATATATTATAGATACGACAAACATTAACAGAGTATCCGGGAAAGTAAGATTTACTATAACAGAAGTTAAATTAAACAAGTGTAATTTTGTTTATTTTCATTTATGGCAATCACTAACTTCTACAAGACCTTGACTGAGGAATATTTTCTCTTTAGACCTCCATTTAGTGATCTTATTTCTGAATTTTGAACCCTTTCTCTGGGGGAAGCTAGTTTAGAAACTCCTTTTTGTGAAGCGGAAGATTGGGAGTTATCAGTGGCTTGTCTTTATGCTCTCATTGAAGAAGAGATCATGTCTCTTGGTTGTTTTTCATGAAAAGAGAGTGACTGGAAAGAGTCTTCATGTTACTGCTATAAGCTTGCTTCCTGTAGTTCCATGGGTAGGGGAAATAAATCTTGTTGGTCCTTAAGTTTGCTTATTAATGTCTGTAAAATTCCTGCTATGGTATTTGCTTCAGTGTTGAACTTGTGGGTCCTTATCAATATGCTTGTTTTCCCGCTTTGCAAACCTTTGGTGTTCTTATAGAAAATTAATAATTTTTGGGTTCCCTATAATAAATGCTTGTGTAAACTTGTGTATGCGTGCTTTTGACTATGTTTATAGTTTTCCACCAGTTGTGTATGCATGTTTACTGTTGTTTTGTCTGTCACGTTGATACTCTTTATCAATTTTGTGATTTACTTGTGCTTTCTTTTATCAGCTTTGCTAAAAGATGCGAGTCCTTGAACACGATGGCGTCGTTTGTTTGGTGGATTATTGGCTTCTACTGGGTAGTGTCTGGCGGTGAGCTACTTCTGCAAAATGCTCCACGGCTGTATTGGTATGCTCTCCTTCATTTCAGACATGGATTCAGTGCTCCTAGAAAATGATAGGTTATTAGGATTTAGAATAAAAGAAACAAGCCTAATGGCTTACAATTTACAAAGTCCCATTTAATTTATATATGTGTTCCCAGTGCCTTTGTTGTCTTGTTGGCTTGTCGCTATGTGATAGGTATAATGTCAGTGTGATTGAGAGGGAGGTTCATTGATAGGAGCAGTGTAAGCTCAGGTTGATTGTAGTCGAAGAGAGACACGGCTGTCTCCTTGTTCATTAATATAATTTATTTTCTATGTTTGTGGGATGCAGTAAAAGTAGATGGAAAATTGTGAATTTTTCTTAGATTGTGAGGTGCTGGATTCATGCTGGTGCATACTTTATTATTAAATGAAGTAAATTAGGGGTTGGATTGCTTATATAGCATCTTTATGAGCTAATACAACACATGCTTTCAACTTCCATGCAGTTACTGTTGAGGACCGTATTATTGCTTTGTGCTTATGCAATTAATTTTTAAAGGACAATAACACTGTCGAGAATAAACTCCCCCCGTCACAGTCATCTGTTTACCTTTGATTAAATTATTTCTCACAAAGAATATAAAAGGTAAATAAATGATTGAGATGGAGGGAGTAAATTAATGATTGTGGTGGGGTTGCCATTTCGGAGCCTCTTCACAAAACTTGCTTCATTGCTTCGTCGCGCAGTGTCACCTGACAGTCAGAATTTTTAGCTTTTAACTAGACCAATACTGTACTTTTACTTTTCTGTTTCGTATGACAGTTTATGATTGTAGGCCTTTTATTAGTCAGCTTAACATATTTTCATGTATATTTGTGCAGGTTGACTGTGGTCTATCTGGCATTTGATGTTTTCTTTGCCATATTCTGTGTCGTCTTGGCTTGTTTAATAGGGATCGCCCTTTGCTGCTGTTTGCCATGCATCATTGCAATACTGTATACTGTTGCTGGACAAGTACGCGGTTCTATACTCTTAAATTAAACGTGTAGCTACTGTGAACTCTTGACATATTAGCTGTGTCTTTTGATGCTAAAAGCAGGAGGGTGCCTCAGAAGCAGACCTCAGTGTGCTCCCAAAATACAGATTTCGGATGTCAAGGAATGAGGATAAGCCAAGTGTTGGAGCTGGAGTGATGGTGCCTATGGATACAAGTAGTGGATACTTGGCGACCGAACGCGTTCTTTTACCTGAGGATGCAGTAAGTGTTTTCCTTTCTTTCTTTTTTGGAAATTGTAATTTTTTCTTGTGAAAATACTACTGCTGACAACCTGACATGGTTGATCACTTTCGTACTTACTGGTCATCGAAATGGATGTGCTTTTGTGAACAAGTACTAGTAGAGGTGACCCAGGTGAGCTTGATATAAGAACCAAAGGGTTCTTTGGTTTGGCGTAACAGATCAACGTACTATTGTTGACTTGTTGTTGTACAACCCAGTAACATGGGAGTACCCCCCTGACCTTGTTTCTTAACCCCAAAAGAGGAAGGGTTTTCTGTTCACTAAGGTAGTAAGTAAAACCTCACGTTAACTCGTTAATTAGACTAGGTCTTATTATCTTGATACGAGACATTTTTCTTTATAACAATTCTTAGTGGGTAACCGTTTAAAACATAAATTACATTTAAGCATATGATTTGACATTCACTAGACAGAATGATGTTCTTCAATTTGTGCATGTAATATGTTGGCATTAAAAGTGTAAACTCTTGCCCACTCCAGTTTTAGTAACTGGGGATTGGTTGTAACTTGTAATACCCTAAAAAGGAAGCATGAGATTGAATAATTTGATTAAGGAGTTCTCGTGAGAAGTTAAAGGAGTTGATAATGCTACTCCTATTACCAAAGTGTACTACTACGTATTTTATTCCAGGAGCTTGTGTGCTAAGAATTAAGATCCGCATTTAAGCGTGTTTGTTGGGAGAGTTTTCTTCTTTCTTTTTCATGGACGTACCCACTATCCACAGACCACAATAACCATGCTTGTTTTGAAATGGTCCACAAGAAGTCTACTCAGTTACGATTGCCAAATATATTCTATACTGATCTTTTGTTCTTTTTTTTTTAAAGGATTGCTGTATCTGCCTCAGTTCATATGACGACGGGGTGGAGCTCCATGCTTTACCATGCAACCATCACTTTCATGCAACATGCATTGAGAAGTGGCTCAAGATGAATGCGACATGCCCCCTTTGCAAGTTCAACATTCTCAAAGGGAGCGAATAAGATGGAACATGCTAGTAACACTTTGTTTACTGTTTTTTTTTTTCCTTTTCTTATTTGTACATAAATTGAAAGACTTGGAAAATAGCATATGTTAGACTAGCTTCTTTATTCAGAAGCTTCTTTTCCGTCTAAATCCGAGTCTTTGATTTCATTGTGGTTGATCAATGAAGGAAACAATAGCCTATTGGCGAGCCTAGTTACTGTTTCATTGTATTTACGAGTTGTAAGTATACAGATTTCGAACATTAGTTTATGTAAAGAGAACTTTGAATTTTCGCCCTTACTTTTTTCTTCCCGGTAAGCTGTCCAGGCCGAGAAATTCCCACTTAAAATTGTTTTACAGCCAGAATCACCCAATCTTAGATAGGCTGGGAAGCAGAATGTGATGGTGGTTCGTAATCACGATTTGAAATTATTGGTGGCAGCAGTGGTGGTTGTGGCGGGGTTTATAAAATAATTTTAAGGTGAAGACCTGAGGTGGTAAAAATAGGCTGTTGTCTCGTTTTTATGCCGAGATTTTACTTTCAATGAAGCTTCATACCCAGTTTTGTTTTTTTAATTATTGAAAGGCAACCCCAAATTGGCCTATTATGATCTTTCATAATCACACACATTTGGTACGTTGGTAGAATTTACCTGGAAAGAGGGTGCAAAAAGAGACAATGCTAACGAATAACGATGAGGGTGGAAAATTATCCTCTTTATTTCCTTTCTCGCCATATCTTTGTTTCTTTTAGGATGGATTTGTGGCGGGGCTGAACAAGTAATTGCATGATGTAAATTTGAAAAATTTGAGAACCTTAACGGTGATTTTCAAATTTTTCCTTGGTCAACAGTCTGAGCACTCCTTTTAACACCATCTAAATCCGCCAATGTCTATCACAATTCACAAATGTTGTAAACCGTAGTAAGACAAATTTACAATAATTTTGAAAAAAAACCTATATTGCCTAGGAACAAAAGGGTCACTTGTAAATTTTGAGGAGCCGCATTAATTTAGTCTCTTCATCATTTCTATAATATTGACAACCGTATCATTGTTATCAATTACTCCGTACAAGTCCATACCAATTTATTCATTTTGAGTTAATACTTGTGTAACTTTAACTATAGAATAATATACGAAGTACTAGTTTAGAACTCGTGCAATAAATGCACAGTATATAGTTTTTATTTTAATAAATTATTTAAATAATATTGGTATCTCATTATTTGTTCATGTTTTTCATTATTGTAATTTTCTTTGAGGAAAAAAAAATGCTGAAATTGAAAATTACTCAAGATCATTGAGTAATGTGCTGAAATGTATTTTAAAGAAAATATTTTTTATACCCCAATGCTAATGATTCCAATTTGTAAATTCTCTCAGTTTTTTTTTTTTTGGAAGTAATGAAACGATTTACAATTTTGTATCATTTTCAAATAATAGTATCAATAAAAGATTTAGTAATTTATAATTTTATATAAATTTTATTTATATTTTAATTAAAAGATTATACTTTAGAATTTAGTGAAAATAATATAATTTGAAGCAAAAATAATAATTTAAATGAAATAAATTATAATTATTATTTTCTTATTTAGTAATTGCACTTAAATTTCATTAGCTTCCATATTTAAAAAAATGTTTATTGGAGGGAAAACTTTAAGATCACCTATTCTTTTAGTATATATAGGGAAGGAGATGGTAACTCATCACTCAACTTCAGCAGACATACAACAATATATTTATCAGAAATTTTCAATAGTATCCTCGAAATTTGACAGGTTACACATAATACACTTCATTTAAATTTTTACACATGGTACATTGGTACCCATGTGTTTACCTTTTTATTTCCCAAAATACTCCCTCACAGACTTCAGTCGTAAGTCATAACGTCGTTATGTAGATATTTTACAATAATAATAATAACAATAAACTTTGATTCTTCTTACTTTCAGAAACCGTACAATAACTCTATTCTTTTTCAATTCGTTTCTTTACAAAAATCTGAAAACCATAACAAAACAACCAAATCAACTTGATTAACAAATGATTTAGCACTAATTCTTATTTCAGACCGTCATATCCGTCTGAAACACTAAGACGGGCCAAACTAACCCATTTTCTACAAAATGGATCAGGCGCAAATCAGAGAAGATTGGACATGCATTTAATGAGCCTGCAATAGTACACCTTAAGCTTACTTTTGTATTTTTTTAATAGCCGTCAACAGTACATTAATTAATGCTAATGTCAATCAGTCTTGTTTTGCCCCTCCCATGCGTACAACCTGTCAACAGCTATTTTCTTCATCAAAACTTTGAATAAACCTTATCATTTTCTTCATCAAAACTAACAATAAACATTATCAATACAATTACAAAATTAAACTCGTTTATTTCTTCATAAAACTYTTATATTCATCTCTTATTGTTTCTTTATCTTCACATATGACGATGTCAGTCTTCATAAAATTGTCTTAATCTCGGAGAACAAAAACGTAGTTGAGATCATGAACGTAGAGATTCAAGTTGATGATGTTSTTGAAGCGAACATTCATGGTGGACGAAAAAATGAGGATACCCTTCATATATGTAGCAATGAAGGTGATAACATAGTTAAGCTCTATCAATGTACATTTTATGTTAGTTTGCAAACAAAGTTGTTTGTTGTATTTAAGTTTAGTTTTATGAATGATGAWTTTGACATGGTTAACGTTTTTGGAAAATACC
Source organism: Silene noctiflora (assembly GCA_009801015.1). Lineage (NCBI taxonomy): Eukaryota > Viridiplantae > Streptophyta > Magnoliopsida > Caryophyllales > Caryophyllaceae > Silene > Silene noctiflora. Next base: position 65,623 of record VHZZ01000828.1, read on the forward strand.
TTGTAAATCTGAGTTTCTTATTCGTTGTCAAGAAAACACCCTTTTAATTCATCTTCGTAGACAAATGTTACCAATTTTGTTGTTTTTGTGTACACTTGTAATCAGTGGTTATTCAATGGTTTATATTTGATGTTCTTCATTAATTGTATTTAATGGTTGTGGACGAACTTTTTCTATGATGCTTTCTTGATATGAGCATTAATTTCATTTATTCYATTTTKAATCCTTCYCTTTCACGTGTTAAATGTCATTTAATGCATCCTTATAGACATATGTCACCACTTTTGGGTTTATTGTCTATACTTATATGCAATACCATACATATTTCGGTTGATATGTAATGTTTTTCAATTTTGGGTGTTGCAAAAAAATTGAGTGTTAAGAATAGCACAAACTAATTAGTGAATAAAGGAATGTTCATGATGTATGTGACTATGTGAGAATATATATTGTTTAATTATCTGTAATATAAATGCCTATATTTTTCATTATATTTTGACCATTGCAATTTATACAGGTATTGAAGCTTCAAAGTTTATAGTTAGGAGGAAGACTCACAAATAAGAGTTMTTCTACGATTTATATAATATACAATTTCAAGCACAATATCTTATTTCAAGTTCTCCAAAGTGAACTCTAAAAACTTTGTAACCAAAATAATGTAATTTGTGGCTAGTTTTYRTTTTCGTTACCATTATAAATTTACCTACAAAATAAGAATCTTGTGATATCTGAAATTTTCATCAGATGGTGACATTCTAAGTTTTATTGGCAACATATTTTGAAACTATATTAARWTATTATATACTTCATGTCATTCTAGTTTTTGTTTAACTACTTGTGCAGATTACTAATCTATGTAATCTCACTTCTAGTATATCGTAACTACTTGGTTATCATGTTAGTTGGTAACATTATTACCCTGATTTGGCAACATATTAGTAGGTAATATTATTAACCTGSTTCGTGTTAGCATGTCCACACATTTTGACGTATTGTAGTCATGTGCCATAAACATATGGTAGGTAACATTATAAACAATGTATGGCAACATAATTAACCATATTAACAACGGCCAAATATGTCACTATAACCATATTAACAAAGAAGAAAACAAATAGATGTTACGAAGATTACAAGGTTTATGGCATCATCTTTCACATTGCCACCAAAGTTAGTTAAGGGAGTTCATTTGTTACAAACTGCTCTGTTCAATGACATGATTACAAAACGGAGCATCATTCATGTCAATAACAACAAAATAAACATGTTTCGACCATGTTTAAAAACATCCAAATTGTGTTTGACTAATAACAAATACCTACAATCAATCGCCATCCCAGATTAATAACATTGAAGGCGATATTAACAAAATGTTGTCAGTCGGACCGTCATTTCAGTTACTTTTTACCACCAAGTCTCTTGGCAGCTCGGGTGTACCCCTGCCTGTACCTCTCAGACACATCCCTTTCAGTTTCTGGCATGCGGTCTTCAACGCCCTCATCTGCTGCTGCCATTGCCTCAGGCTGTTGGGTTTGTACTGCCTCAGCCCTTGCCTCCCCCTTGTTTACACCTCGTTTCTATCCTCGACATGCTTCTTCAACCTAACAACAATCTTGGCTTTCGGTCGGTTTGAAGTTTCTCCTTCTTCGTAAACTGGCTCCACACGCTGAATTGGCTTCGGCTGAATACATTTACCTGGGGGGAAGATATGTCATATTACACAACAATGGTCACATATTACAAAATACAGTAAACAAGTTCATATCAAATTGGATCGTCATCTCTTAAAATAAACACAATTCACTAATCTATAAACAAGCATGGTCACAAAATAGACAATAAGGGCAACAACTCAATCTCTATTGAAGGTCACAAAGAAGACAGTTTTTATTGAAGGTCATAAAGAAGACAATAAGGGCAACAACTCAATCTCTATTGAAGGTCAGAGAGAACAACTGAATCAATTTTTTATGTTATCAATTATGCATTACTTTGTCACCATATCATAAAATAAACATCAAAGTTCCTATAACATACTTATGAGGTAACATTATTAGCCATTTCTGTCAACATTTACCCATCACTACACAAGTCATCAAAAAGTAACTTATTGTAGCCATACTAGTTTGATACCCGTGCGTTGCAACGGGATAATTAACTTAGTTATAATTTTGCATCCTATGTTTAATTTTGTTTAAATATGATTAAAATATTTTTTTCAAATAAAATAAAACATAAAACACTTTGTTAATGAAAAAAGGTTGTAAAGCTTAATATAACACTTTGTTAATGAAAAAAAGGTTGTAAGGCTTAATATTTGTATGTTATTGTTGTAACTGACGTACTCTTATAAGAGCTCTCGAAGATAATATTTGAAGACTCAAATTTTTTGGATTGATACCGAAGTTCAACGATACTCTTATTTATAGTCATGAGATAATCCAACCTTATGATAATCTGTTGATGTGGGACAATTCAACTATTTATATGTAGTAAATATTCATAACACCTACATTATTTTTCAATGTGGGACAAATAATATACTTAGAAGTACACAATATTTTTCGCACCTAATTCGACATCAAACTCGATTTAATAATGAGCAAATATTATACTATCTATTAATATTCNGAAGAGACTCAAAATATTTTGGATTGATACTTAAGTTCCAATAATGCCTCATATTTATAATCATAGAATCACCTCATCTTATGCTAATCTTTCGACGTGGGACAATTTTATTATTTATACGTATTCAGCACACCTAAATTATTTTTCAATGTGAGACATAACATACTAAGAAGTACGAAATCCAATGATGACTCTTATTTATAATCATAGAATCACTTCACCTTATGATAGTTTTTTAATGTGGGACAATTCAACTATTTATTCGTAATACATCATATTTTTCGCACCTAATTCGACATCCAACCA
>VHZZ01000828.1:69964-83348 GCA_009801015.1 Silene noctiflora
TCATAATTAAAATTTGAGAAAATAATAATGATTCGTTCATATTATTGAATTGTGTACGTTTTCTATTTTACCTCGTTCCCCTGATTGTTTACGTTTTTATATACGGATATTTTTTTATCAATCAAATGACCCATATACCATTGTCTACTTTTGTACCTTTCGGTGGGTGAGGGCCAAAATATGAGGGACTTACATAAGAGTAGCTGCGTAAGTAAACATATGAAAAGTAGAGATATCCCATTTTCTTAATATTTGTGCAAAAAATAAATGTAAACAATTCAATGGAAGAAAGGAAATAGTAAATAATACGAAATTTATGCTCAAATAAAAGCATTTTTCGCAACGAATCTAAATATCTAAGTTTCTAAATGTTTTGCATTATACTTTTTGGTTAGATTGACAATCATTTTTTTTTATGTAAAATCCAGCTTTGATATTTAAAATATTACATAGTATCTTTGTCATAATCTTGGAAGATCTTATAATATACTTTCCTAAAACTAAAAAAGATGATGTGGACGCTTTAATATCGCTCGAAAAAAACCTCTTTTAATAATATATATAGATAAACTTATTGCATGAAGATTTAATAAATCACACTCTATAAAAAATGAAGGACACAAAGAAGACGATAAGGGGAACAACTGAATTAATTTTTTATGTTTTCAATTATGCATTACTTTGTCACTATATCATAAAATAAACATGAAAGTTCATATAACATACTTATGAGGTAACATTCTTAGCTTTGTCTGTCAACATAATGACATTATTACACATGTCAACAGAAAGTTACTTATTGTAGCCATTTAAACACATTGCTTTATAAATCATTATCTATAAAAAAACATGGGTACAAAATAGACAATAATGGGAATAACTTAATATGATTTAATATTTTCTTTCACCCTTCATTGTTAATCAATATGTTACCACATTGAACATACATGTTACCACATTAAACTATCTGGAAAGAAAATTAATTCACCAAAATCCACTACACTTCAAAACGGTCACATATTAAAGGTAAATGTAAACAGTTTAGCCAAATATACCTTTCTTAGCATTAGGCATTTGTCTTTTTCCATTTCCCTTCACTGTTTTCGGCTCTTCTTCATCTTCCCCTGATGAATCTTCAATCTATGAGTCATCAACATCATCTTCAATCACAACGCCTTTTCTCTTGCCCAAAACGACCTTAGGACCTCTTTTTTTGCATGAAAAAAAAAATGGCAAATTCGAAGCTTACCCATCTCGACATCTTCCGCATGTGCTTCTTCAACAACTATCTTCCTTTTTTCGGTGGCTTTTGACCTCAATGGCACCGATTTTGGAGTTGGATTTGACTTTTTTTGGGGAGGAGTTCTGGCTGCCATTCTTTTTTTCCCTATTGTTGAATTTTGATGGATTTTTTAGTGATTTTTGAGCTTTTTTTTTTTTGATTTTTTTACTCTGTCAGGACTGAGGAGGAGTGAAGAGAGTGAAGAGAGTGACGAGAGAGAAGAGAGTTTTGTTTATTGAGAAACAAAATGACTACAGTTTTCTGATCAAAGCATGCTACCTCTTTTCCATAACACCTGCCCTAGTCCTATGGTCTAGTAGCAAGCATTAAATGCAAATCTGCCATTTGTTTTTTTACCCGACCCATATTCCCTTCCATGGTATCAAATGACCCGTCTTATTAATAAGACGGATATAGCAAGTCTTAAGTAAGACTAACTCATGATTTAGATATAGTCAATACATTAACACATCATACAAACAACACACCCCCACATGATTTGGACTTACATTGTTCGTCCATCTTGACTCTTCAAACACAAATTCTCATTAGACGGATACTATCCATTTAAAACTGAAGACGGTTAGTGTTCATTTCACAAAATATAAGTGAATAGTGCAAGTGGGTAGGAAAAAGCCAAACTTGGGAGAGGTCAACCCATTAAATTGCCTTCAGTACCCCAAAGGAAATTGCCCCAGCTATCGGTAGGGATACTCCTGGTCAACACCAAAAAAAACAATGAGACGTACTAATCTTCAAAATGTAACAAGTCCATTATTAGTCCAACACAACACTATCAACACGACAAATATCATTAATAGTATCATATACTTACTTAACCCCCAAAAAAAACACAAGCATTGTATGTGTCACAATGTAGACAATGTAACCCTACAATAAAATAAACAAAATGGGCCCACAAAACATGTTGATAGGATCCCAATGCCGCCGTCACCATGTGCTCAAATCCCCAACCTTTTTGTACTTACCCTTAATCCCGCCTATTTTTATATTATTATTTCTTTCAATCATACTACCACCTTTCAAAACTCACTCACCCACAAATCTCAGCCCCTCTGCATTTCACTACACTTCTCCTCACTTTTCGCTCTCAGGTTCTTACTTCCACCTTTCTGTCTTACTTTTTTCCGTCTCGCTCAATTCTTTACGTTTTCCTCATTTGAATATATCCGGTCAATTCGTTACGTTTTCCTTATCCAAGTGTCTCGGTCTTTTTCTAAATTTTGTGGAAACACGAACACGCGAAAAATTGATGAGGACGAAAATAATATTTTATTATTAAAGTTGGAAAAAGGTACGTAATTTTTTTTTTTTTTTAAAAAATCTAGTACTTTAAACTTTTACGTCCTTTTTTATGACAGATCTGCGATTTTCTTTTCTCGTTTGATTGGAAAAAAAAAATCAAAAAAATAATCGATGCTTTGGATTTGAAATTCTAGAATTCGTATAGAACAATTGGATTTACGTTTAATCGTTGATATCATGCTTTAATTTTGCTCTTCAGAACAGTAAGATTTTGTAGCAATTGTTGAGTAGAATTATGTGTTTTTTGTTTGTTGTTGATTTTGATTTTGTTGTATGCGGAATTGATTGATTTTTAGATTGAAGGAGGATGAAGAACTCGTTTTCAGATCACAGCTTTAATTACATTGAAAGTGATGAGGAAGATGATCGCGAGAGGTTGTCCAATGGCGGTGATGATGGCGGAAGCGATTCCGACGTGTCGTCGAATTCGTCTATGGAAATTCGGGAACATAGCAAGCCGAATTCATATAATACGGCTTGGCCTCAGAGTTACAGGTAATCGCAATTGAGTAACAATGCTGATCAATTCTTACAACTAGGATTATATATATAATCTGTAGTAGAACATTACTTGTGTACTTAATGGCGTAATGCATTGCTCAATGAGTCAATGTCATTACTTTCTTAGTTTGAAATCTTAAATGAGACGGTTGTATGCATACAATAGATCCTTTTCATGTTGTATACTTGGATTGAAAGTTTTCAGCGGTCTTAGGCAAGACTAATTGTTTTTTAGAGTTAGGTACTTAGGTCTAAGCTTTTTTGAGCCTTGGTGTAAGAGGGGACGACTTTTCAGTGTTTGTAATCTACCTGCTTTAAAAATGGTAATACTGTATAAGATACGGAGTAATAGATCGTTGTTTCAGATGTAGAAGGTAAGTGATAACCGGGACCTTGCCTAATCTTTTCTGTGTAGTAGTAGCTTTTGTGTCTCATACTATGAGCAAGAGTCATCAATGCGGCTTCTGTTTTTGATGAAAGATTTGATGGATAACACCGGCAGCTAGATTCAATTTATGTCTCAATCGTAACGTGTATGTACGACTTTATGAGTATTAGTGTTACCGATTTGATGGAGGACGCCAGCAGCTAAGACTCAGTTTGACTCTTAATGAACATGTATGAACAATACTTAGTGTTTCTCCACTGTATATGGACAATGTATCTAAAAGATATACTATGCATGTGATGTATGAGTGACTTGCATTTCATCATTAAGGATTTGATCCAAATTGATATCTTTGTAATTAATAATTTAATATCACCCCCTTGGATTTCATATCGAGACTTCTCTTACCTGAGGCTGAGGTCATCGTGGTGCGATCCCGGTTCATTAATGTGGGCGATGCAGTTTCAAAGTACATACTACATAGAGGTTTATCAACTTACTGTGCCAATTTCTACATGTCAAAGATCTCTTAGATTATGGGTTTACTGGCCTAATAATCTTGGCCGATATTGCGGTTTAATATCATGAGTAAGGTCATCACCATTCACACCCTTACATCCACCAACCGTAAATCTCTAAGGAGCGTACAAATGCATATTAAGCGTGCATCTCATACCCGTAGAAGTGATGATGTCTCATATAGGTTTGCAAATTATATCAGTTAACTTAGAGTTTAGAGCTTTCCGTCATATGATGAAGAATATCAGGCTGAATGTGAAACCTTTGCTTTTGTTATGATACGGAAAATCAGCAATACCCTTTTCAATTCTAGAGTCTTGTAGGATTTACTAGTTGTTGGGACACAAATTCAGGAGGGAAGGGGAGAGGAGGGGTAGATGGGAGGGAAGGGAAGCTTGTCATCCTCCTTCCAAACCTTTCCTATGCTATAAGGATTTTACTTTGATTTTAGGAAGGAAGACGGATCCCCTCCGTTTCCTTTCAAGCTCAATTGTCATCCAAATATGGGAAATTGTATCTCATCCCGTTCTATTCCTTATAAATTCCTAGATCCATACAAGGTGTAGTCGTGTAGAGAAAACCAAGACGTCTAAACAGAAACCGACCTTGTGAATTCCCATTAGCTTAAAAAACATGCCTTTTAGTGCACTGCTTTAGCTCTGCTAAAATTTATGTAGCTCCTCTTTGGTCGATTTCCAAGCCCATCAAATTGTTATCAGCTTCCAACTAGTTGGGCATCCCCTGGGAAAAAAACAGTTGTCAACAAAGAGAAGATGAAAAATGACCTTCCTGGAGCATTTAGGTTGGGAAGCGGAACCAGGAGTTTGAAAGAGTTTCATTCTTTTTAAGAAGCAAATAGGGAATAGAATCACTTTGCCTCATAACATTTTAAAGAATGTAATGGTGTAGAATCCAACTTAAGTAGGAATGTCTAAGGAGTTATTATGGATTTTAAATATAAGAACATATGCCTTAGATGGATTGTGTTGAGGTAGCATTTTCTGATCTGTGATTATAATACTACAATGTTGGTTTTCCAGGCAATCCATTGATCTGTATAGTAGTGTGCCCTCTCCGAATATTGGATTTTTGGGCAGTTCTTCTTTATCAAGATTTGGTAGCTCGTTTCTCTCATCATCACTAATACAAAGGCACCCTACTACTGAAGTAACAAAACCTCTCTTACCAACAGTAGCAGATGGGCAACAGCAACGTCAGCGACGGAGCTCTCACTCTCTGCTCCCTCCTGTTCCGTCACGGAAGTCCTCTATGTTAAAGAAGGGAGACTCGGACCACAAACCATCTAAGATCTCCCATGAATTTTCAATTACTCGTCAAAGCACATTTGGGCAGGCTGTACTGAATGGTGAGTAGTATCATACTGTTGTTATGGTCTTTTCTATTTTTATTTTTTTTTAAATTTCTCAGCATGTTCATTTTTGTCCATGAAGACTATTAGGCATTTACTGATCCCAGAAGAATCTTCTTGTTCTCGGAAAACTTTTTTAATATTGGACTGTATTATCGTCGACTGGATGGGATAATTGGCACATGTACACTCTTAGACACGTTTATTTAGAGATATAGAGAAGTACGCCGTATTAAATGTATGAAGCTTCTCTGTTTGGATTTCTCCGATGACATAATTTTCTTGCCTTGAATGAAACTTAGGTTAACTCTTGATTATAGGTTGACGGGGATCCAGGCAAAAAATAATATTTCCTTAAATGATGGCAGCCAATTCAAATGTTTTTTTTTTTAAAAATTGTTCTCTCTTTCTCTCCAAAAAGCCATTTTCTTTATCAAAAGCCTGGTTATGACTTATGAGTGCTGCGATATATATTTTCTGCTTTGGATGCCACTCTTTTGTCCCATAGTGTTTTTTTCCTTTCCTATCATCAGTAAAAATTAAAAAGTACTCCTATCATCAGAGATTTGCAGGTTTGGCAGCTCACTGATCTCTTTTATGTGGCTGCAATAGATTAGATGAGACACTGAATGTATAAAAAAGGTAGGAGGTTATGTATACATGTAGTTTTACTGTATCGTGGTTGTGGCTTCCTAGCCTCCTCCCACACTTTTCATTCTGTTGATTCAGTAAAACAGACATTATACAATGTACTATAGAAGATAAATATGAAAAGAATGGAGGCTTCGAGTTAACTCATATAAATTTCACTGTCATATATAATACTCCGTAAAACTTTATAGCCTTGTTAGAAGTAAATGCTGGTAAAAATGTAAAATTGGAACTATACTAATTATGCAAGTGTTTTTGTCCCTTTCATGTAGTGTTGAGAGTATTCAAGTGTCGTCACTATTGAAGTGGCTGAATTTATTTAAGTGCTCTGCAAACAGTTTGTTATACAAGTTGAAATTTTTTCTAAATGGTGGCTCACTGTCTACTTCACCATCTCAGTAAATTCAAACTATCCTGAACACAAAAATTTTGATTACTGTTGTTTTTGGCACTGATATTTCACAGGAATGAATGTTTTATGTGGAGTCGGTATACTTTCTGCTCCTTATGCTGTCAAGCAGGGAGGGTGGCTGAGTCTTATCATTCTACTAGTATTTGCGGTGCTCTCTTTCTACACCGGGCTTCTTTTACGTTATTGCTTAGATAGTGCTCCAGAATTGGAGACGTATCCAGATATTGGCCAGGCTGCGTTTGGCAGAATAGGAAGAATAGCTATATCGGTATGTGTTCTCTTGCAACCATTTTCTCTTTGGCTAATTTGAACTGATGATGCATCTTAAAAGATCCTTTGAGAATCAGTGCTCAATTATGAGGGGGATTTGCAAGCAACACTTATAAATCACATTGAAAATGTGGCACTCTGTAATTGACAGCTGGAGTATCATAGATATGGGTTTGAGTTGAGATATCAGAAAGAAATAAGTCAATAACCACTTGTTACCCGAGTCAAGTTATGCCCCGTATTCACAACCTAAACTGAATGAATAAACAGTCTTTATCATTTGTATTGCAGGCGAACATTTGTTATTGATTCAGAAAGGGCTTATGCTATATTTATATTCGGTTTTTTATAAAATTGTTGACAAGTTACCTTTTTAATGCACTTTCCCTGCTAACTTTATTATTCTTGGCTTGCAGATCATCCTATACGCGGAATTATATGTAAGTATAGCTGTTTATAACTGATTCTGTGGTTCTGTATGTGTCAACATTTAAATCAATACTAGTGTGCAGAGTGCAGACGTCGTTATAAATACTAGTGTGCAGAGTGCAGACGTCATTATATTTCAAATGTTCTCTGTGATGTTGCCTTTTCTGGGTAATAATTGGTCCTGTATGGTCCAATTGCTTACTATTTTTTCTTACTGTTGGCGGAATGTTACGTGCCATCTTTTATGCTATTTCAATTTTTTATTTTAGTTGATGTCTGCAGATTCTAAGTACTGGAGTCTGTTACTGAAATGGGAACGATAACAGCTAGGCATATCTCATAAATAAATTACGCGAACGTTTTTGAATCTCTACATTCTTAAGTTCTGTTTGGTACTGAGCAAATGTCATTGTTAATTCATGTCTAAGTGTTTTGAGTTGCTACGCATTGCCTTTCTTTCTTTTCTTTTTTTTTTTTTTTGGAAGTGCATTGTTTTCTTGTCCATAAGGCTTTGTTGTTGTTGTGTGTGGTTTTCTTGTCTTTTAATTGGCAGAGTATCATTTCTTGATAATTTAGTTATCTGTTCTTCCGACAGGCATCTTGCGTGGAGTATATAATACTGGAGAGTGACAACTTGTCATCATTGTTCCCAAGTGCGCATTTGACTGTATTTGGCCTTGAGCTACAGGCCCACCACCTTTTTGCACTGGCAGCTACCCTTGCTATTCTTCCTACATGTTGGCTGCGAGATCTTAGCATTCTGAGTTACATATCTGGTCTGGATGTCTGCCTACACTCTTTTCTTCAAATAAAATTATCATTTTTGATTTTTTAGCTACCGTAATTACTTGCGCGGTCGTGAATGATGCGAAGTGTGTCCATTCTAGTTTCTAATATGAGATATACAATTTGCTATTTTTTGGCTGCAGCTGGCGGAGTCATTGCATCAGTACTGGTAGTCTTGTGTTTGTTCTGGGTTGGCTTGGTAGATAAAGTGGATTTTGCAGGCAACGGCTCCGTACTGAACGTTTCTAGTCTCCCTGTGGCAATTGGGCTGTACGGTTTTTTGTATTCCGGTCATGCTGTCTTTCCCAACATCTATTCTTCAATGGCAAATCAAAGCCAATATCCAGCTGTTCTGCTGACTAGGTGCCTACTCCCATTCCTTCCTTTGTTTATGACTCCGTACTTATACGTTATAAGGAACTGATTCATGACAAGGCTAGGGGGTATGTATATCCATGATATTATAAATTAGTTTCACAGATGTTAGAATCCATTGTTGCAGTCCATTCTGGATCTTTACTCAAAAAATGCGTCCTATAAAGGTTTTAATGTGTTCGCGATAAGCTTCGGAACTTTTAAATAGGATTGTGATGCCTTTACATAGGATTCGATGCCCGTTTGGTGACCAAAATGTAATACGATATTGTTTATGTGGCTTGGACTAGGTCGTTAATTGGTAGTAAGCAATACGATACTAAGATGGATACACAATATGCTTTTAATAGAGTATCCAATGCATAATTCTATTCAAATGCTATGATACAAAAGGAAATATAGATACGAGTGAGTCAGTTCACAATTGCTGGGGTTTGAGTGGATCCAGTAACCCAGGCTTGGAGATGGCCTCTGGAGTTAAAACAATCGGAGTTAAAGTAGAGATTAATTTGCTATGGGTAATAGATTGCTACTATATGGGCTTCTATAATTATGGGAATGAGTGAGGCATTGCAGAACCTATTCCTATTATTAAAAAATGAGAAGAAAAATCACTATCTTGTGAATTGCCAATGAAACACACGCCAGCGTTTTAAGTAGAGGTATGTTAGTGTGATTGCACGACATGACATTTTTTCACGTTAGGCTAAAAGGATTCTTGTCCGCATTTGTTGAATTTGTTTGAATCTTGCGGATTCTTTTTCTACTGAAAACAACTTCTCTGATACAGGGATGTAGTTCTTATCTCAATCTGGTGCTCGTGTCCATGAGCCCGTCTTCTCTCATGAAACTTGAGAAGAATGTTAGAATCGGTTAAAATGCCATCCTAGGCTTACTTGATAAATTTACATTGGCTTTCTTGTTTATAACTCCCGACGTGATAGCCTTCCCCATTTTTCACCGTGTACAGCCAAATATTGTTTGTGATTGTTTTTTGTGCTGAGTTAGCTCAAAGTGGAAGAGTATTAAGCGTAGATTAACGAAAAAGGTTGCTGGCTTTGCAGCTTTGGTATTACTACTTTATTGTGTGGTGGAGCTGCTGTCCTTGGATACCTGATGTTTGGCGAATCAACAGAATCACAGTTCACCCTTAACATGCCTCCGAATTTGGTTGCGTCCAAATTGGCTGTCTGGACAACGGTATGATTAAGACGGTCTCTCTTTTGATTGCTCTTAAAGTGTGAATTCCGTAAGCTTATGATTTATGAATTGTAAATCAGTTTGATAAATGTAGAAGACTGGGACCTGTTAATATTGAAGTTCACTCATTAATTATAGAACAAGCTGAATTGATGCAAATGTTCCTGAATCCTGAAAGAGGAGTCATTTACATGCTTGTCTGAACTGTTCAAACAAATTTGTTCGCTTTTGTTTCCTCTACCTTACAACCATTGGCATCATGCCATGCATTGGAGATCCTTGCTGAAATCGGATCTCGATAGGTTAAAATGTGTGTGATATTTTTCATAATAGCGATGGAATTGAGCTCTTCACGTATCCACCTCTTATTTTAGCAAACCCAAGTTAGAACTTAAATATGAAATGAATGGACTTCTGGAAGAAAGATTAAATTAAGGTTCTGTATTTCTCACTGAATAGGTTCTGACTAGATGATCCTGGGTCCAGAAAGTTACTTGCGAAAAGAATTGCAGATGGAAACTCTAGCTAATCATTCTGAATATCTACATTTTTCTGAATTTGTGTTTTAGGAAATTTATTAAATTAATGAGTTGCTCTCTGGTTGTGGTTGCAGGTGGTGAATCCATTTACAAAATATCCTTTATATTGGTTGATTAATTGCTACTTTTCCTAATCTATGGATACCTGAAAATCTGAAATGGGCCACTTAAAAGGAATATCTAGAGGTTTGACGCACTTCCGCAGTTTCTCGAGTCCTATGGTATCAGATTATTTAGTTTCTTGCATGATCTGATACTGCCTACTGGTGTCATCACCTGAGACGGAAGAGAATAACATAATGTTTTTTTGATAGTTCATATGAATATCTTGCATGTTTACTCTGTATAGTGAAGGTATATAGGTCCTTTCCCTTTCCTTAATTACAACCACATACGCTTTGACCATTTCACCAGTCGCAATGTGTTTGGAGGAGTTGATACCATCACGCCATCTCAAATCTCACTTATATCCGATTCTCATTCGGACAGCGCTAGTACTATCCTCCTTGGTGGTCGGTCTTTGTATCCCCTTTTTCGGTAAGCTTCACACCCTAGATCTGGTTTAGTCGCAGGGATGGTTATTGAGATTTGTTTTATCTATCCTTTCTTCTTTCAGTAACGACAGAACATCTCTTTTTAGGCTATGAGACCACAAGGTTATGGTCAAACCTATTAGTTTAACTTTTAATATAAAACAGTTTTTGAAGCCTCACGTTTATCTTAAAACTTCGTAAACCTCACATTTTTCAAACCTCATAAACTTAACATTATGACTACGTATTACCTAACGAGTTTTAAATGATGAATCTTTGTATTTCTATGTTGTCATCTTTGATGACCTTGTTTATCTTCATATATTCTGCGCTATTTTGCAGGTCTTGTAATGGCGTTAATTGGATCATTGCTTACCATGCTTGTTGTAAGTACTTCATGTTTGTGTTCTTTAATGTGCTAGTTATAGTTCAACTGTAGACTAGGTAACCAAAACTTAATGTGTTCCTTCGCTCATTTTTTTCCGCTCGAAATATTTCTTATCTCCATTGTAATTACACAAAAAAGAAAATACCAAGTTTTTCTCAACATGTCCCATGTTTTTCCGTGTATGGTGACATAGAATTCTGTCGCGGGTTTACACTAAATAAGTTTGCTTACCACGTAATTTTTTATGTGATAAACGGCCTAGAATTAAATTACTGAGTGTGACTTTTCATAATAACTAATATGGAGTGTGACTTTTCATAATAAGGTTACTACTACCCTTCTTACTGTATCCGTGTGCTTCTGATAGAGAGAATGTTACACTAACTTCTCTGTGTTTATTTTGACAGACTCTAATATTGCCGTGTGCGTGCTACTTGAGCATATTACGTGAAAAGGTTACTCCTATTCAGGTATGAACTATCGAACATTTCCATGATATGTGGATTTGACATCAATCGCCTCTTGTCTCGTTTTCCTAATTTGGTTTTTACAGTCTTCTACTCTTCTATTATTCCCCGCTTATTGATGCTTAAATTGGTGAAGACATTTCCTTAAAAACCGTCTTTTTCTTGACAAGTTTGATGTCTTCATTGTAGGTGTCGATCTGTGTTGTGGTCATTGCTATTGGCACAGTTTCATCTGCATTTGGGACATATTCTGCTCTCTCTGCAATCATCGATAGTTTTTGATGAGACGGTCTCCGAGGTTATTATTTTTGCTGGATTACCGAATCCGCTCAAGTACACAGAACTAATGAACTGATTTGCAATTCTATTTATCATATACACCATACAACATTACATACATGTATTACTCATTGTCATTACCCATTTGTATTGGGTATATTACAAATTAGACAACCCTGTTTTATAGGCGATACATCAATTTTGATCATTATATCTCATTCATAGTGTTGCGATTTCATCAATTTTGATCATTACATTTCTTTTATTTAGAGGTGCGTGTCTGAGTGTTTGACTCTTACGGTTGTATCTCAAATCATTATAGTAGTAAAAGTTGAGCCTAAGTCAGCAGAGTTGAAGCTTTTGTTGATGGACAATAATTATTGCGTAAGCCCGTTGTCTAGTCTATAATGATTTATTGCATAAGCCCGTTGTCTAGTCTATAGTGATAAATAAACGTAATTTATTTTCGCAGTACATTTTTTACTCTTTTTAGCCCATAATTTCCATTTCATACCCTTCAATAAAAAACACCTAATAACCTAAATTTTTCCAAGTCTCACGCTACATACCCTTCGATCCAACAAACTGCATCGATTATGTACTTAATTTGACTAAAGAACAAATCTTTAATTCGCAAATTACATTTTATTGAACAAGACATTGATTTTTTGTGTTATTAGTTGAATTTAATTGTTTTCTTTTGGGGGGTTTTTGATTTGGTTTGGTTGGATTTTGGGTGGTGTAAAGGTAATTTGCGATCAAATCAAAATCAGCGTAGGATGGGCGAGGACGATGGGTAGTGTGAGGTCGGACGTGAGTGGTGATTAAGCTAGTGTTTGCTTGAGGTGGAGGGACGGCGCTCCGCTGTAGGCGAAAGCGGAAGGTAGCTGGTGGAGAGAGAAGCTAATGGCGGTGAAAGGGCAGTTTCCGGTGGTCGGTGGTCGGTGGTCGATGGTCTGTGGAGGCAAGTGGATGATAAGGGTGGTTAAGAGTGGTTGGGGTAGTGTAGAAAAGTGGTTTCCGTGTCTTTTTTTTTTGTTTTCTCTAATGCAGTACATTGATTGTTGTTGGTATGTGAAAATGAGGTGGGTAAAATTGTCAATTACGTACTACAGTGAGTAAAATATGTACTGCGAAAATAAACACCCTAAATAAATTAGTGTGCAATTAACCAAAGAGTCGGATTACATTGTAAAGTGGTGATATTCTATAATTTGTGCTTGGTGGAAGTCATATACTTACATTATACGATAAAAAACGAGGTATCAGTTTGCTTTCATTTTTTTTCCTCTAGTGTCTATAGTTTCGTAAGAGTGATTGTAAAGGAGTAATATTTTACGAGAAAAGATGACGAATTTATGAAGTAGGATTGATCTAGCTCGGAAAAGAGATGAAAAATTATGAAGAAGAAGAGTGGATGGCACGGTAATCGAGGGAAGGAGGGAGGAGATCACACAACTATGAGGGGAGAAAGAGAGGAGAGTTCGGTTTAGAGTTTTGTAAAAGAAAAGTGATACGACGTTACCCGGTGGTACTGAGACCACCGTAATTTAAAAAAAGGAAAAATGAAAAAAAAGAATTTGTTAGCTTGAACTTTTGCGCCAAACATCCAAGGCTAAAAGTGTAATTTGAACAATTACCCATACATATATGTTAGGATAATTTGTAAA
>VHZZ01000828.1:85403-102605 GCA_009801015.1 Silene noctiflora
TCACGTGAATTGCATTTTTCCAGGAGTTTCCAATTCCTCCATTATGGAGGAGTTTAATTACCTAGTCTCCCCTAGGTAATTGGAAACTCCCGCATGAATCCAACTCCCGAATGTCAACCAAACAAGTTTTGAGCAATTCACGTGTTTTGTAAAATCATGGGAAATTAATTCCCGTATGACAACCAAACGAGGCCTAAATAGGTCATGCCCCTGCTCCGTCAAATTCCAATTCTATGGATTTTGCAGACATCATTGAGAAATTGATATTTGGAATTGAATTCCACATGGGTTCCATACACGATTATGATATTGGATCTGGACTTCTATTAGAAAATTTGAATTGTTACAATAAGAACATGAAAATAAGATCAATTCGGCATTTCTAAACCCTACCTAGTGCATAGGTAGATTTTAAAATTTAATTTTGTGGCTCCCATTTTGCTTTAGTTATAGATGCACAGGGTTGTAAGGAAAACAGGCCTTGTATTTTTTGTTTGGTTAACTAAGTTGTATGGGATTTGGAAGGAAAAGAATTGCCGAAACATGCTTCTTACTGAAAGTGTCAGTCTTTCTCTCTTTCCTCCTAGTTTGGTGGAAATTGGAAAGTTACATTCCTCTATAATTAGTAAACTAAGCAAGGAAATTTGCATAGTTCCTTTTCCTTTCAATTCCATCTGTCGAAACACGGTTTCGTGAAATGGATTAGTCTACCTTATCTTTCTGTGTTTCTGTTCTATAAGGGTTATGCGCCTGATACCCAATTTTTAATGTTGCTGACATGGTTGTTTACTGGTTAAGAAGATACATACTTATATATTCTTCTCTCGATGAAGCCTTCTTTTATATTGGTTAAAAAGTTGAGGGGCACCGTAAATCCTTGAGGATTTAGTTGCATTATCATTTTGGCTTTCTCTTAAGATCTCATTACTTTGTGCTTAGAGTGATATTTCAGCTGATCTTTTCTTTGTCTTTTGGATTAAACGCCTTCCTAAAGTCTTAGTTGTTTATCTATATGTACAAAATTATACTGCTGTCTAATAGACATTATCCTTATTTACCAAGGAGGGAGTAGTTTTTGACCAATCAGTTATTCTTTATCATAAGGTTATTGTCAACCATGCAGAACCCGGAAGAGTAAGAGTTGCTATCAGGCTTCGACCCAGAAATGACGAAGATCTTGCTCTTGATGCAGATTTTGCCGACTGCGTTGACATACAACCAGAGGTGATATTTCCTTTGACCTTTTCAGCTGCAAATATCCAAAGCCTCCTTTTCACTCTGTTTGCCTCCTCTATTTTCACAACGAAATACTCCCTCCATTTTATTGAATTAGCCCCATTGCCCTACTTTTTGTGAGTGGAAATGTAATATGTTACTGTTAGCCCTGACTTATGTGGACTTTATCTGGGCTTAAGATGGTTGAGTGAATTGTTCCTCAGTGGAACCTGCCTTCACTGCCTTGCGTATTACTCAGTATTTAAATAAGTGATTCATAATCATTATGAACGAACGAACCAATGTAGGTCAGCTTTATGAAGTAGACCTCTCCAGCTAACAAACAAAAATCAGCAGGATCCCCATTAATAAGCACTAATAAACGGATAGTTGATATGCAAAAAAGCAGCCACTTTCTCCACTTACTTTACTAGGAAACTCATCCTTTCAAGAGCTACGTAAGAGGCCGGATGTACTTGGTGTGAGGGATGTTATGAAAATCACTTTACTATAGAACTAATCCTGGTTAATCGGCTGGCCTATACACAGCATAGAATAAAAGACGTGTATAAGTTTCACTAAAGATGGACCTCGTCTCACACATCTTATTGGTTGTGCAGCTGAAGAAACTGAACTTGAAAAAGAACAATTGGAGTTCTGATTCTTACAAATTCGATGAAGTATTTACAGAAACAGCTTCCCAAAAGCGTGTTTATGAAGTGGTAGCCAAACCTGTTGTTGAGGTACGCTCTATTTAGAATCTTCTTTGCTTCTGAATATGATTCTTAATAATATGCAATTTTATATGACTTGAATGATGCTTTTAGATTCCCACAATTGAGCATAAGTTGGCTTGTCTACACTCTTACCTTCTTTGCTTCTGAAATTCAACTTGTGCTTTGACTTAGAAGTTAGGATATAGAAGTCTTGCTTTGTTTTTTGAAGTACTTCCATGTTCCATGTGTTCTATTGCTCTTTTTTCTCCTCTCTTGTCATGACTCCTGAGCATTAGGCGTTGCTTTTTTTTTTTTTGTTATCTTATCCACACAGATTATTTAAGGAATATCACTGTGTTAACCATATGAAGTTGTTTTTACTATTTTGCAGAGTGTAATGAGTGGGTATAATGGAACAGTTATGGCTTACGGTCAGACAGGTACTGGGAAGACACACACTGTTGGGAACCTTGGAAAAAATGATGCATCAGAGCGTGGTATCATGGTGAGGGCAGTAGAAGATATAATTACCAATATATCTCCAAGACATGATAGCGTGGAGATCTCCTACTTACAGGTATTTCACTGTCCTGTTTTGAAGGGGGATACGTTGCATACATTTTTGTAATTCAGGAGTGTAGTTTTTCCTTTTCTCTTCAGTCTTGCTCAAATTCCTATTTTGCTTTTTGTACCATTCACAAGTGAATAGTACTTAACTTGTAAACCATGGTTTTCAATTGTGGTGTCGGTCATGGTTGCGCTGTCGGCATGATTGTGGCAAAGATCACAGATAATTGTTATGTATTGCACTGTGAACCCAATGATGCATTTAATATCAGAAATTTCTGGTCTTGTTGTTGTATAGTTTGTACAAGGTGACGGATTAGCTATACCGGCCAAACACCGACTGTACCAGGCAGACACCATCTATTAGTCTGCTATATAACAGAATAATGGCGTGGAAAATTGAAATCCTTTGGCTGACTTTGGCCATCCAACCGTAGCTATATATATCTATAGCTCAGCCATACTCAATTACTCACTGTCTTTAATAAGTGATACAAACCTAATCTTTATCTTATTACGACATGAAATACATATAATAAAACTACTTTTATATGTTTATTTTGCAGCCCTATAGCTGTTGTTGAGTGCTAGTATTTTTGCTTCTTCTACCCAATTTATGCTATTGTGATGAGGAAAAGAGAAGATATTGAAGTGTTTCACTATGATTTATCATTAAAAATCGATGATTATTGATTACTCATTTTCTAATTACTCAGTTGTACAAGGAAGCTATTCAAGATCTGCTTGCACCTGAGAAGGTTAATATTCCTATTGTTGAAGATGCAAAAACAGGAGAAGTACTGTTGCCTGGTGCCTCAGTGGTTAAGATTCATGAACTTGACCAGTTCATGGAATTGCTTCAAAATGGTGAGGCAAACCGTCATGCTGCAAATACAAAGCTCAATACAAATTCGTCACGCAGTCATGCAATTTTAACGGTGCGTAAGTCTGACAGCAATTCCCTTTTCTGTTTCATGTTCATTATTTCCACACAATTGCATATTGTTGAAAACAATATTTTTTCATTGTTTAGGTTTATGTTAGAAGGTCTATCACCGGAAAGACCGAACATGCAGCGTCTTCTGAAATGGGGACTGGAATTAATGCACAACTTGACATGGATGTGAAAATGATACGAAAAAGCAAGCTACTAATTGTTGATTTGGCTGGGTCTGAAAGAATAGATAAATCTGGTATGTCGTAAGCATGTTTTTTGTGTTCTGAAATTAGTTTGGTGAGGATGAGGTGGGATATAGTCATCATGGCAATGAGGAAGTTAGGGGATTGTGGGAACAATCGAATATTTACTTACCATTTAGCTGTGCATGATTAATATGGGCGTCACACCCATGATGTCTTTTTGTAGATGAGTGTCAACTCTATGATATCTTTTTGTACATGGGCGTCACCCCCTTGGTGTCCCTTATTAAATCAACAATATCTTTTTATATGTCGTTTTAGATGAAATCAACAATATCTTTTTATATGTCGTTTTACCATTTACCATGTATTACATATTCGCTACATTTTCCAAAGCATTAATAATTAATAATTAAAAGGTACTTTTAGCTATTTGATTGGTGGAAAAATGTATATTTTTATTTTTTGAAAGATCATTTATTATACATATTAAATAGTACACCATTTTTCAATACTTTCTTAATTATGTGCAAGATCCTAAAATGACTTATAAAACGAAACAGAGGGAGTTGTATATCTTACTTATAAAAAAAACACTCCTATAAGTCCTATTTCTGTGTATATTTTGTGATGATGACATACATGTTTGTAATTGATGTGTATGTCTTGGGATAGAAGACAACATACTATATGAACTTAGTTCTTGAAGCCAATGTGCTTTGTGTTTAGTATGACATCTTTTGAAATTTAATGTGTCACTATTGTGCATGGCAGGTAGTGAAGGACACTTGCTTGAAGAGGCCAAATTTATCAATCTTTCTCTCACTTCGTTGGGGAAGTGTATAAATGCGTTGGCTGAAAATAGTCCACATATCCCTGTTCGGGATTCCAAGTTGACAAGAATTCTTCGTGATTCTTTTGGAGGTGGATATCCTTGCTTCTTTAAATGGTTTATGATTAAAAAATAGACCTCGAAAATTAGCATTTCTTAAAGGTGTCAGGTTTTATTATTTTATGTTTCATGGGGGAAAGGATCAGGTGTCAGGTTCATAGGTGTCTCTTTAGTCTTCCAGCTTTTCCATTTTGCTTGGAAGCTATGGGCATGTCCATGTTCATGGTGGAACTTCATATTTATTTTTATAGGTTTTGGTGGAAGCAAGGAGCGAACATTGATTTTCTGTGTTTTGACGTATTAAGATAAGAGTGTTACCCCCGCATTTCCTCAGAGAATTTCCGCTGTTCTTCA
This sequence comes from Silene noctiflora, assembly GCA_009801015.1. Taxonomy (NCBI): domain Eukaryota; kingdom Viridiplantae; phylum Streptophyta; class Magnoliopsida; order Caryophyllales; family Caryophyllaceae; genus Silene; species Silene noctiflora. Next base: position 90,288 of record VHZZ01000828.1, read on the forward strand.
AAGTATACCTTTTGAAATCTTCGTACATGATCTTTGTAAAAGGTCTCTGGTATCTTCAAAATTGTTTCAATCAACCTCTTTTATGGTGCACTGAGTATTTTCAGTTATTTCGTAAAATTCAAATTTTCTATAATCTACAAGAGGCATATAGTCAAAGCCAATTCGGCAATTCCTCATCAGGGGGATTTTGTAGGGAAATTCTTTTATAGTCATACTGGACTTGGGCCTGACGTTAGGCTTCCAATCTGTGGACCCTCACTTAAATAAATATCTATAAGCTGGTCCCACATACTTGTAGCAATTTTATGTTGTGCCGAGGCGGTGATTGTTTATTTGCTTCATATTATGGATCCATGTCAATTTTGAGGTCTTACCACCAAAGTATGGTGATTGATTCATAGTGTGCATGATTCTTTTCCCTAGGCTCTGCTAGGACATCTCTAATTATAACAATTGGACCTTCAGCAAGGCATCACGCAGAAACAACCAGCACGATAATGTTTGGGCAGCGAGTAAGCAACTTTGCTTTGATCACGTTTCAGTATTGGTAATGCAAGAGCATGTGATTTTCTTATCCGTAAGAGCTATTATTGGCTTTATATTTACTTCATGATTACATTAACCCTGTGCCTCGAGGGCTCCTGCATTTTATTGGGTAATGGAGGTTGAATATGCCTTACCCCTGTGTTAGCTACACACAAGTCTGCTTCCTAATGACCCTTTTTGAAAGTTGCATCTAGAATTGCATGGAATGACTAGAACTTCACAATAAAAAAAAGCTTAACTAGTTTGGTGAGCCATTTGTTTTATTCCATCATATTCCAGAACAAAAAGAAAAAGATGCTTTGGCTCCATTGGGTATGGAAGTAGATAGACTTTTGTATTTCACTACATAATATATTGTTGAGTCTTGTATATATACTAGATAGAGGCGCTAAAAAACGTCTCATATACTTGCTGAAGTTCTATCCTCGATAGAGTGACAGGTTTAAATCATCCATTACTCCAGTAGGTACCATCTTATAGGCTTTGTTTGGAATAAATGAGTACCTTAGAGTATTCTATACTCATCTCCGATTTTGACATAACTTGTTCTCATGACCACTCTATAGAAATAGCTGAGAGCCTTCATATTGTCCTTAAGATGTGAGTAGTTCAGGACTTCAGGCTATCGCATGCGTACTACTCAAGCATAGCTTAAGCTATGTGACTAGTTCAGGATGCATAGACTTTAAAACTCATTACGAATCAACCACATTAGTTCATGCCTAGGGACACAAAATAACCGATTGATGTTTTTGTTAGTGGCATATTGTTGATTCTGTGCGTTTGTCTACTGTACAGGCTATGAAAGTGGTAAATATGATGAAAGTCAAAGAAGAATTTGATTATGAAAGCTTATGCCGAAAGCTTGAAAGCAAAGTTGACAACCTTACTAAAGAAATTGACCGAGAACAAAAGCTCAGGGACAATTATATAAATGAAATGGAGAAGAAGCTTAAACAATGTCAGCGTTCATTTATGGATGCAGAAAAGAGCTTAGTTACAAGGTCTGAGGTAGTTTCTCCACTCACTATCATTCTACTCATAGATTCTGCTAATGGCTGGGTTAATTGGAACAAGTTCTGTTGAAACACGAGCTTCGTTAGTGTTCCCATCATCTTCTATAGCAACATTTCCCCAATGCTCTTTGACGAGGTGAAAGGGTCATACAACCCGTTAATCTAACATAAAGAGGTTGTTGTGGCTCCTTTGGCTATTTGGTGGTGGACATGGATTGAACGAAACCTTTGTACTTTTGATGATGTTGCCTCTTCATATCAAGAGTTCAATTTTCATTTTGCAACGCTTTTATATATTTTGAGCCATATGCTTCACCCAAATTGAAACTTGTCTTTTCTTCTCAGATAAGATTACCTATGATTAATTGAGAACATAGTTATCCATCTTTCATTTTATATATGAACCTCACATTTAGGGTATGTTTTTGTATATGAACGTTACCCCCTTGTTGTCTTTTTGTAGATGGCGTCCCCTCTACGTTATTTTTTTTGCACATAGCCGTCGTGAGTCGTGACACCTTTGTTGTCCTTTTATTTATATTATAGTATCACTAATCAAAAAAAGTTGTGGACCAAAAAAGTAAATAGAGGTTGTTGCTGGATGACATGTAATGAAAATTGAGTGAATAATTGATTAATTGTATTGTTTGTCTGCCTGTTCATAATATAAGAAACGCAAACAATGTGATTTGGTTATATCCCCTCCCCTTCTATGTTTGTAATTTTTGTTTCTGATACTGCCTTTGTGTTCTGGTGTTGTACCTTTTTTGGCAGATCCTGGAGAAAGATAATGCTCGGCTGGAAATGGAGATGAAAGTTATGCTAGATGAATTGAATGATCAAAAAGAGTGTAATAAGCTATTACGCGATGATGTCGCACGCTTGGAGATGAGTATAGATCACTATAAGGTGTGCTTATTAACTTATTTCCCCGAGCACCTCTAACTTTGGGCAGATTTGAAAATTGAATTGTTGTACTCCAAGGCGGGCAATATATTTGCTCTCTGAGTAACTGATAAATTGTTGCTGATGTACTTCAAAGTTGGCCTTCCACTTATTACATCGTGATTGTTTAATATATTTAGTAGTAGGCCTTTTGCCAAGTTTAAGGCTTCATAAATCTCTTAACCTGGAAGTTTTTAGTGGTCTTATTTAGTTTCCGCCGGTCTAATATTAGTCACAAATAAGTGTCTAATCTAACTACAAATAACATTCAAATCTTTATCACTTGCTCTCAACCCTTTTTATTTTCTTAATTATGCTCAGTTATCTTTTTTGAACACCAGATATTAGTTTAGGACCTTTGTCAGTCACATGTGATAACAGGAGAGCATAGCTAGGTAAAAGGAGTCTCTTTTCATGATTCAGAGATCCATTCGATCAAATATATTGGCCCTTACTTTTCACAAGAGTCCTACTTCTATTTTAATTCAATACTCTGTTTCATTTCATGTCTAGGTTCAAAGTTACTAGACATTGTAAAATATTTGTTTCAAATTTTATTGCTCTGCCTCTTCTAGGTATACTCTGGGAGAGCAGTTAGTGAGAATAGCTAACTAAAAACTTACCTACTGTAGTACTTACGATCTTGTTTTTTCCTGTAGCAAAATCAATATGAAAGTTCTACACATCAAAAAGCTCTTGCAGATGCCACCCACATGTATGAGAAACAAATATCAGCATTCATTGAGCAATTGAAGGATGAACGAGCTCGCTCAGATGGAATTGAAAGTCAATTGAAGCATTTGAAGGCACTCCTCAGTGAGAAAGAGAGTTCAATGAAGGTCAGCAGTCTTGTCTATATATTGTGTGGGTTAATACTAAGATTTTCAGCTCTCAAGTGTATACCATGAGGGCTGTTTGCTACAGCTATTCTAGTTTGATATAACGTGTATCTGCATTCTCTAAGCTTATCTCTGGAAAAAAAATATATTAACTTGTACTTAATGAGTGAGGTCTGATTTTGGGCTTTATTCGTAGTAGCAATGTCAAGCAGAGAGTTCTAGATATCATCAAGAGCTCCTTGAATGCAAGCAAATACATGACAAGAGAGTTGCACAGCTAACCAAGCAATTAGACGACATGCTCCTGCGCTGCGAACATGCTGAGAAGCAAGTAGATTCATTAAGAAAGCTATCGTGTGACCAGAGTTCTGATCAGAAGTTACTATCTGAGACGATCCAGCTTTATGAGGAGAAAATTGCTGTCTTGAACAAGCAACTTCAAGAAAAGCATGAAAGTGGTGAAAGTGTATTAGAAGAAATCGAATTGTTAAAGAAAGCTCTTAGAGAAGAGAAGAAAAGTCAGGTACATTTTTTCATCTATGTAATTGTAATTAGAGGTATGCCTCAATGTTTGTGTTTTTCTTCAGTCCACCCTTCCCAATAGCAAAGTAAATTTTGAAACTACTATTTTCATCCAAGCTGTCCGGACTATTCCACTCTAATTATTGTTGTATGGAGGTTACTTTGTCCTAGTTTTGCACAAACTACTAGTGGGGATTTTTCATCTAATTATGAGGGATGCAGTCTCATCTATGAGGCTTTCTGATAGTAGCTGTTCCTCGTCATGTTCCTTCGGCTCTCTAAGACTTTCCAGGAATTGTCCTGGCTGTAATCTTTGTTTATTTTGCTTTTCTATTAATTTAATTTTTTTTTTGTAAATTTACCATGGATCTTATTAAGTAAGAAAAAGATTTAATAGAATGAAAGTGAGCGTGCAGTGTATAAGGCAACCCAAAGTCCCAGGGTATGCAAGAAGTGAAATTTGGATTTCAAATAATACTACTATTCTGATTAAATGACACTTATGTACCAAATTCAGCCATTAAAAGGATGGCTCCCCTAAGGTTAATTATACTGTTACAAGATATATTTATATATTACATGATCTCTCTATGTAGAGTCAGGAGAAAAGTAACATCTCTGATCTGATGAAACGATTAGAAGAAAAAGCTCAGTCTCATCAAGCGGCTGTTGCTGAAGTTGAGTCTCTGAAAGCAGAAAATTCAAACCTGGTTTTTGAGAAGGTATTTCGATTCCCTAATCTGATTTACATTTTATTTGTAGTCAAGTTGATGAGAAGTTTCTAATAAGCACTTTTATGTTAAAAGGAAAAGTTCACTGGTGAACTTGATGCGCTGAAAGAGAAATTATTGGCTGAAGAGAAGCGAAGGTTGACACTAGAAGATGAATTAGTCAAATTAAAAAAGCGATCACCTGAGAATAGTGATGATGGTGAGGTAATGGAAGTTACTTAGCCTAAGTAACTGCGATATACCACCCTAGGTACCCATCATATGCCTCCATATAAATTGATTGTAAATGCTTTAAATGTTTGCTGTATTACAGGACAAGAAACCCCATGTCAAACAGCACATGAGAGAGTCATCATCGTTCCGATCTGCCATGGGTTTAAGTCGATCTTTTTCTGGTCAGAAGGCAACTATCGCCAAAATATGCGAGGAAGGAAAGATATTGTTTGGCCTTTATTCGCTTTATTTCTTTTCTCCAACGTTCAAAATACTCATTTCTGTCTTTATTCAATCTCATTGATCCTGAGTATTGTGTTCTGCCTTCCACCAGTTGGCCTTGAAAAAATACTAAAGCTGCTGTCATCAGAAGATATTGAAGTCCAAATGCATGCGCTAAAGGTCGTAGCCAATCTTGCTGCTGAAGGTACTTACTTCTACCATCGTTATTATACTCCATTTGTCCCAGTCTCTTATTTAAGTTTTCCTTTTTTAGGTGTTTTCGTCAATTCCTTATGTTTCTATTCTTGGGTGACTGATCTGAAATTACATCATTTCCCTCCAAATTTTACCCAGTGGAGCCAAAGACTCATTACTCTTTGGTTATGGATTATAATGAAATAAATCAAAATGGCTCACTAAAGTGGCTGCGCTTCTTTCTTTTGTAAAGTAGCGGTCCTTCGATGCAGTTCTCGACACAATTTTCATCTTGGCTCATTCGGAAATAGCCTCTTTGTGTTGCTAACACAAGGGTAAGGCTGCGTACATCCGACCCCCCCTTACCCCGCAATTTGCGGGAGCCATTGAGACACTGGGGTAATGTTGTTGTTGTATACTTATGTCAGGTGGGTCCAGTCCTATTTACATGTGTAAGTTGCTTTTGCCGTTTAAGTGTTACAAAAGTATACCTTCTTTTTGTAAAAAGCGAATGCAAATTTCACCTGGGCCGAGCAATTATTAGTTATGCCTCACTCTCTTTTGCACGTCATTTTGGTCTTCAAAATTTTTCTAAAGAATTCAAATCTCAGATAGCGTGCTTTCATTTTGTCGGCTTTTGGTCGGACCTATATTGTGGGATGACGGAATCAGGTTATATAGATTGCCTCGTGTACTGCTAGTCTCAAAGGAGGTGGTTAGGGGCTTGGCTTAGGGCAAAGGAAAAGGAAATGAAGCTTTACCGAAGCTTTGACTTCTGGTTTTTATTTTCATGGGAAAGACTTTTGGGGTACTGTACTACTGTTGCTTAATGGAAAATATCTTCTTTATGGCCGTATTTTACAGCAACACTATTACTATGTCGAAGCGAAGCGTATTGTAACAATGAAGGAAGTAGGTCATTCTGTCATCTTTATGAGCTCTTTACTAATCAGATCGGTTAAGGTTGTTACCGCTATACAGTCAAAATTGATTGTAGAATTCACTTCACTTGGGCGTTGATGGGGGAGAGGCTCCAATAAAGTGAATGATGTTCTTTCTAGGATAATTTGACAAAAAAAATCTAGTGTTAATGTATTTCCTGATAATAATTCCACCCTGTTAGCTGTATTAAAATGACCAAAAGTTTGACATCAAAGGGGCGGCTCTCATATACAAACAAAATGCCGGAACTATGCTTTCTAGCTATCATGACCACTTTATCCATGAAAGAGGAAACAATTATCAGGAGGAATGGAGCACTTCATAAGTAGAAGTAACTTTATAAAATGATTCTTATCATTTCAACTTTTCAAGTATACTAGTCTGCCAATGGAACCATCTTCCCACTTAAGTAATGCCGAATATTTTCCACCCTTCGCAATGGCCTGACCCAAGGGTAAAAGACCAAGTGATTATTAGTGGATTCTTTGTCCTCACAACAGCAGAACTCAAGGACCACCAACTAGCCAATTAGATATGTCTCCTCTTAAATCACATGTTTTGTTGATGCTGCAATGTTAAATTTTTTGTTTCAAATGAGATAGAAAATATCAAAGGTAAGGTATGTTTGACAGTTGAGGTCTCTTTAAAGGGAATATATACATTTTACCTCTGAGAAATTTTATAAATATTGTGTCCTTCACCAAAAAATTTCATGTCCTGTTTCAGATATTAATCAGGAGAAGATTGTGAATGATGGTGGTCTAGATGCTCTCCTAATGCTTTTGAGGACATCACAGAATACCACTATTCTTAGAGTGGCTTCTGGAGCTGTCGCCAATTTGGCGATGAACGGTAAACTCACGCACCTTTTGCTATCAATTTGAAGATATGGAGTTTTTTTTTCTTTTTTTAGTCATCTTAGTTAGCATACCTTTTGTGCCTTGAATTTTTTTTTCTCCTAAATTTTAATAGTTTATAACCAGTACACATTACCATCATAATCAACCAAATTTTAAAGCAATCTGGTTTAGTCTTTGTTCTTTTCAACTCATTTTTTCTTTATTTTTAGTTCATATTTCTAATTTCTTTGTAGATGTTCATGATAATCCAGAAAATTCAGCCTTTTCAGAAAAGTTCATGAATGTTTAATCCTTACCAGGGTTTCATTTGGTTGAAGGATATTAGAAACGTGAATATATGAAGACAGTAAATAATAGAAAAAAAACGTTGAAGGATATGGGCTCAGTTAACGATTTTTGAGCACTTCAGTCAGTCTGTTAGCATTAGATGGCTAGAAGATAGACAATAATATATGTTTGCTATTGAGCTACTGATTGATATTGCTAGTGGTGTTTTTACAAAACACCAAATTCTCCAATTGGTCGGGATACAATTGAGTTTATGGGTGGAATAGAGATGTAAATCAGATACAATCAACTTGAACATTGAGGGATACTAGAAAGTAGCTACAGGTGGACATGAGATTTTCATTGTAGATGTAAGCACGTTATTTTGTCTGGAGCCACTAATGTATTGTTTGGGTACATAAGTAGGCGGAAAGGGGAGGGGAGGGAGAGGAGGGTAAGGGAGGGAGGGGAGCCTAGGGGAAATGGAGCATGGTGTTTTCCTTCCAAATCTTTCTATGTTGGGAGGAATTTTAATGTGGCTTGTAGGAGGGAGAATAGGTCCTTCTTGTATTCCCCTTCACCTCCATCTAAACAAAGGGTAAAAAAGGAGAGGGTGACAAAAGCTTATAATTTCCCTTTATAACATCAGTGTTCATAGTGAATTGTTGTTGGGGTATTAATTCTTCGTTTGGTCATGATTGTTGAATGTGGTAATGGTCATAGCGGGTCTAAACACTGATATTGTAGTTTAATCACAGCCACTGCCGTGGTTTATGGCATGATTGTCGCTAGTGTTCTATATACTTCTAGACATCATCGACAAGAAGTACCCTGGACTTAGTTTGGCTCCTCAGATGTATGTGGGTCTACTACTTCTCAAACAACACCCAACAACTCGGGTTGAACTGCAAACATTTGGAAGTGAACACAATCGACAATCGCTGCTAGATGCTTTCTTTCTTGCGACCTATCCTGGCTAGATGCTTGTGTCGACCTTGTCAATAGTTTGTACTCTGTATTTAATAAACTTAAGACTTTCAACTTACAAATTTTGGTATCTCATTTTCTACGCAGAGACTAATCAAGGCATGATAATGAGCAAGGGAGGTGCACAGCTTTTATCAGAGACAACATTGAAAACAGATGATCCTCAAACTCTTAGGATGGTTGCTGGAGCAATTGCAAATTTGTGCGGAAATGGTAAACAAACGTGAATATAATTTCTTGAACATGCCATGGAGATAAGTCAGCACTCCATTTTCTGAATATAATATACACATTGCTTTTTAGATTTTTGATAGGAGTGTCTTTTGTTGATTTATATATTGGTGAATATTATGTGGATCCCTTGTTTAATGGCAAGTTATGTTGATGTTCTCATATTATGGGTTCATTCCAGTTTCATTACACTCGGCACTCCAACAGGATGGTGGCATCAAGGCACTCGTGGGCATGACTGGATCTGCAAATGCTGATGTGATTGCGCAGGTGGCAAGAGGGTTGGCGAACTTTGCCAAATGTGAAACCCGAGAGGTCATTCAAGGTTTGTTTAAACTACCATTTGTATTCGAGAATGGCATCACCTTTGATAGTGATTACTACATATTTAAAAAGTCACCTTCAACAGGTCATAAAAATGGCCGTTCACTTCTTATGGAAGACGGGGCACTTACATGGTTGATAGTCAACTCTAAAACTACTTCAGAATCAACCAGACGACATATTGAACTCGCTCTTTGCCATTTGGCACAAAATGGTAAGTATGGTAACTGTATTAGTCATCTAAACATCCTTACTTCAATTTGGTTTGCTATTGTTGAGCTTGCTTTATTATCACTATGTTATATGATTACTCGTATTGCTATGACTTTTGGATTTAAGCCCCACCCTAATATCAAATACAAAGTTATGACTAAACCTGATTGTATGTATTTTGCATTTACTCTTAGGCGGTGGGATAATGTTGTTGTAGCGTCTTAGTGAAATATGAGCAAAAGGAATGCTATGTATAAGCTTAATTTTTCAATAAATGATTTGCGTATTTAATCTGAAACAAGCAAGTAGTATGAAACAATGTTATTATACAATTTTGCGACAAATTGCTGCGTGACTAGAGTCTGATTACTGATACTGATTATCACGCTGTCGTTGTTCCCAATTTTTACACCCTAATTGTGTTATCATGCAATGTTGCTCTCTAAATGCGAAACAAATTTATTGTTGCAGAGGATAACACAGAAGATTTCATATCAACTGGTGGATTGAGAGAAGTTATGCGAATTTCATCTGAATCTGCTAGAGAAGATATCCGCAACCTCGCTAAAAAGACTTTGAAACTGAATCCAACATTTCATGCGCATTTGCGAGCAGATAGATAACATTAGTATTAATAATCAAGGGTATAAGTTAACATGCAGGTACTTAATGATTATATACTTGTCATCACATCGCACACAGAGCAGAAGTATCGCAGAATGCTCTTAAGCAAAAATTTTGAGACTTTCGAGTGTATATCATATATTCCTACCATGTATGTAGGTTTAAGCATGTAAGGTAATCCTAGGAGTTGGATGTTACTGTGGTGTATATGCTAGGTTTGCCGACTTATTTGTTTACGATCGTCCACTTCCATCTGTTTCACCATCTTCTAATCCAGAGAATGTAAACAGAAAATCACATAGCTGAATTTCTATCTATACTATAAACAGATTTACTTTCAAAGAAAATACAAGTGTCTCAAACCACAATTCTTACAAACGTTAAGACTGATGAAATGAAAATTTCACCAGATTCTCAATGAGGCTTGCAACCTAATACTCTGTGTATCTGATATTCAAGAGGTTCAAACACATCACTTCCTATGCCTTCGTTTGGCTTCAGCTCTCTGCCTCTTCTCATCATCCCATTCGCGCTCATATATTCTGGATAACACTCATCAAGGATATATTGTTTATTTATACTAGTCAACTGATCAACGTATATCGGTAATGGTTGGCTAACTAGAGTTTGACGTTACGGTCGTATGATGGCGGTAATTAGTTGATCCCTTTCGATCAAATAGAAAAACTAATTAATTATATTAGATATAGTTTAATTAGTCCCTTGTATTTATATTTGTTATGTGAGTTGATAATGAGTTTGGAACTCAAGTAATTTAAGTTTATTATTCAATTATTTGATAATTGACTAATAAATTTTGTATCTCATTGTAATATGATTAAATAAGATTTAATTTAGTAATTAAATGTTAATTTACTAAATTAAGTTAAGGTTTTACATATATTTTGTGGTGGAGGTAGGAGCATCCTTCTTCTCGGGGCATTTATTAGCTCGATGTCCTGACTTCTTACAATTGTAGCACACTAATGGCTTTCCAAAGCATCCGACTCCGGGATGAAAGGCTTGCTTGCAATGAAAACACTTCTTACTCTTCTCGAAGTTGTTGTTGTTACTCGGTTGAGACACTAGTCCACTAGACACTTGGGCTCTTGGCACAAACTTCTTCTTGTTGGCATAGTTTGAAGTAGAGGAAGGCACAAAGTGTCTTTTGCCATAAGAGTTGGGGCGATAAGATTGAGAGGCAACAAGAGGTTTAGCTTCTTCATCAATAGCCTTCAAAGAACTTTCGGCCCAAATGGCATCATCATAGACCTCCACAAAGGACATGGAGTTCCTCCTCGCCATACTTTCCACCTTAGGATTCAACTTGTTCTTGTAGAGGTAAACGCCGGTCTTCTTCATCCTTCGCAAACTTGGCGGCAAAGTGAGCAAGATCGTTGAAATTGTCGATGTACTCTTAGACAGACAACTTTCCTTGCTTGAAATCCATGAACTCCTTGAGTCTTTGTTGCTTGAGCTTCTTATGGTAGAAGCAAGTTTTCACCATGGTCTTGAAGCGGCTCCATTCAAGGTAGGGGTCTTAAGTAGCTGTAGGACCGGTTAGAGTCCACCACCTATCGGCCTCTTTCACGAGAAAGTGAGAAGCAAGCTTCACCTTGTCTTGGTCTTGCATTTCATAAAGATAAAAATCCTTCTCCATATCACGGAACCATTCTGAAAGCAACAATGAATCAACTTCACCTTCAGAAGTCCTAACATTGTTCCTTGCAAGTTGGCTTGCAATCCAAGCAAAGCTACCTTGTCGATTTCCTTGATGAGTGGGTGGAGTGAGATTAGCATGAGCGTTGACATTAACTCCTTGTTGATTTTGAAGGATTTGAGCAAGGACTTGCATGATGATATTCTCTACATTAGTTGGTCGCACCATCTTATTGCACAAAACCAAACAAGTTAGAACCTACCACATAGCATAAACAAGTAGACTACCAACTTAGGTCCTTAGTTCTACCCATCTCTCATTCATTATTTTAGGGTCAGGTTAAGTTTTAAGATTGGGGTACACGTGTGTGCGTCGGGAGCATCAATGCTCCGATACCAACGACTGTGACACCCCACGATATAACACAACATAACTAAAGAATTGCAGCGGAAAAATACGGATTTTTTTTAAAAACCTTTAAAGTCTAATCGCAAAGTACCATTAACTTAAACAAGCAAATGAAAGAGTAACTTAGGTTATACAAACCAAAGTAAGATAAGTTTGGGAAAAAAATATCCCACGAATAACATAGTTTAAAAGTTAGGTGAGTCTAAGCTACGAATAATAAAGTCCAAGGTCAATGCTCGCTAGCTCACACGGTCTCACCCCACGCAACACCAACCTGTACTTGTCATTCATGTAAACATGAACGCCACAGTCAGTGGAGAGTAACTCAATGTTCTCCCAGCCACATTACATCAAAACAAACATAGATAAGCACGTTAAGCAAGTAAAGCATACGTGACAATTGCAATCAACTTAAGCATTAAGTATTGTACCTTGACGAACAGACAAAAAATGATAAGGTAAGTAAACTATAGCACATGATAAGCATTACTGAGCATGTGAGGCAAATAGGCACAAACGGGGATCATATCGCAACTAGAGGCTTGCATCTCACCTCTAGTGCCCGATAGGATC
>VHZZ01000828.1:104295-114978 GCA_009801015.1 Silene noctiflora
TCTCTTGTTAGTTCATTAATCATTTGTTTACATTTTATTTTCATTTTCTACTTGTTATCTTAAATTACATCATGTCTATTGTTTCACTTGTGTTACTTATTTCAATTGTTTACATTTTCTTTACCATGTGTGAGTAATTTCCTTCTAGGGTTTAGGGGGACCATAAGTGAGTTTAATAATTAGGCTAATGGGTTGTTAATGTTGGTTTTTTGGGTGAATTGTTTAGTCTTTGTAAGCATGTATGAAAGTTCATGCTTTTCTTCAATATATGCTTAGTGTCTTTATGAATGAAAGTTTATTTGGATGCTTGATAGTATGCTTATGATGAGTTTGGATGCATTGTGATGATTTTGTGTCCTTCTTTAAGGGAAGTTAAGAGATTAGTCTTCCAACCTTAGGCTAGACAATCACCCACCATTTGACACCCTTGCTTAGTTTATCTCGCTTAGGGGAACCCAAAGACCCTAGCTTTAATCAATTGTTTACATTTTCTTTACCATGTGTGAGTAGTTTCCTTCTAGGGTTTAGGGGGACCCTAAGTGAGTTTAATAATTAGGCTAATGGGTTGTTAATGTTGGTTTTTGGGTGAATTGTTTAGTCTTTGTAAGCATGCATAGAAGGTGTTTGTTGAAATGTGTGTATGAAAGTYCATGCTTTTCTTCAATATATGCTTAGTGTCTTTATGAATGAAAGTTTATTTGGATGCTTGATAGTATGCTTATGATGAGTTTGGATGCATTGTGATGATTTTGTGTCCTTCTTTAAGGGAAGTTAAGAGATTAGTCTTCCAACCTTAGGCTAGACAATCACCCTTACCATTTCTTCGCCCTTGCCTAGTTATCTTGCTTAGAGGAACCCGACTACCCTAGTTTTCCATCAATAGTTTATATTTAATCTTGCTTGCCTTGCTTTAATTTACTCTAGTTNGACAACATCTACAGGTCAAAATTCCACAAACTCATAACAACTTACAGAAACTTCCCAGCCGGCAGGGGTACCGGCGGCCGGTCCTCCGGCTGGGAGACACTCAACTTCAGAATTGAACAAATGAGTTACAGAAGGTTCCCAGCCCGCAGGGGTGCCGGCGGCCGGTCCCCCGGCTGGGACACGCTGTACCCGAAATTTCAGCGTAAGACATTACAACATGATTTCAACTTGGATTTTAAACATGTTATTGAGACGAAAAACATGTATAAGCGGAAAAACAACATATCATGTAACCCAACATACAATATACTCAAATTCCTCAACCAATACATCACAATTCTATGAATTTTGAGATAATAAATGTCAAACATGAAAAAGATGACATATTTATCAAAACTAAGCATAAAATCAACCAATAATCCATCATTCACATAAGATGAACATACTAATTCATAAATAAAACAAGGACATATCAAAGCATGTAAATTTATCAACTTTAACTTATAAACACCAAAATTAACACAAGTAAACACATAATTCAAGTGTAATGTCGAGTAACCTATCACCATTACCTTGATAGCTCTTCGATATTCTAGTGAATCGTCAATAATGTAGCTATCTTCCTCCGGGTCTTCTAAATTTGCACCTAAACACAAAATTAGAATGTTAGTTGAAGAATTCACCCTCTTAGGGAAGGTTAGGGTTTCGAAAATCACAAGAAAGGGAGAAAAATATTGTCTTTCTTATTTACAAAGATGAAGAACGAGAAAATGGGAAGAATGGCGCGGAAATCACCTGAATTGGTTAAGAAACAAGGAAGTTATGGTGATTTGAAGCTTTGAAGGAATATTGTGTTTTGTTGGTGATGAAGGTTGAGTTAAATTCTGAAAAATAGAATGAGGAAGGTGAAGTATGAGGGTTTTAGGTGAGGGTTTGGGTGGAAAAAGGTAGGATATGGGTTCATTTACAAGTTTAGTCCCAAAACAACTCAAAGTGAATCGAAAATGACTTAAAATACGTCTTAAGGCTACTATACACTCAAGACGGACAATAATGTTATATTTATAAATATTATACTGAAAAATATATTTTTACCCAAAAATAAGTTTTAAACCTAATTAGTCTTAATTAAATTATTAAATTACTTTTAAGACTATAATTAAAAATTACGGGTGTTACATCTCCGGCGACCGAGGGGTGAAGCAAGGGAAGTTAGGTGGGTGGGAGGAGATACAGTGGTCTGACTGTTTAGATTTGGGTTTTTTTTTTATTTAAGAGGGTTTTCTCTCTCCAGTTTTTAGAGCGAGAATGTGTTTGTCAATGACCATTTTGGGGATGTTTTGCAGAAATGTTATCCCAACATTTAGACGTTTGATAAAAGGTTTTTTTGTCTAAGACCATACCCGAGCATGGTCATGAGGAAGGTCATGACCTTGTTGGGTCACCTTAATCTCTAATTAAGAACCAAATTAACATGACCTCCTTGCCAAAGAGTTCAGATGGAGGTCACTTGGTGACCTCGACTTCAACTAATTGACCTAGTTGGTGACCTCATAGGTGTCACCTTCTGGTTGGTTGGAATAAAAAAAAAGCCAAAAATCAAATGCTTGGAAATGGTGATCGCTTGCCATACTGCCATCCATTAGACGCTTTCCCTCGTTTCTGCCAAAGATCATAAAAGAAGAAGATGTCAAGAAGTAAAATAAGAATTGTAACCAAAGTAAGAACCAAAAAAATATACGCATATAAAAACCGACTATACTTTTTAATTATCTATAAAATGAACTCAATTTTTACCAATTTTGAATTCAAAAAAAAAAAAGTACCAAATTAGTTGTATAAACATCATTATTATGTGAATGGAAACCAGATTAAATTAATTACCTCAAATTAGTTAACGTTGTATAAACATCATTATTATGTGAATGGAAACCAGATTAAATTAATTACCTCAAATAAGGACTGGAAGGCGATGATGACGATCTGGGTAAGAGCCGGAAGAAGTTGATGGCGGAGGTAAAGACGGTGATCGTGATGATGCTGGCCGTGAACGATGGTGAAGGAGGGTGACCGTGATTTGTGAAATATTAGATCTTGGAAACCCAGAAATTGAAGAACAAATTAGTGATTAACTGAAGGAAAATGGGGTGATTTAGATTCCGAAAAGAAAGGGTTGGATATAGATGGGGTATTTCCCAGAGATGAAGATGAAGATTTTGGGGGAAAAGAGAAGTTATATCAGTCAGATGAAGATGAAGATTTTGCTTGGATTTTTTTTATTTGTGTTTGTGGGGAATGAGAGTAATTATTTTAATGAGGTTGAATTGGTTTGGGGGTAGTGGGTTAAAGTTAAATACGTTAACTTCTTAATTTCTTTCCCTTTTTAAAAAGAAAATTGTTTAATATTTCAAATACTTAATTTTAAAATTATTTTTCCTTATTAATATTGGTGTCTTTATTTTTACGATTTCGGTTACGACCATTAAATATAATCGATTGTATTAATTAACGATTGTTAGGCTATATATGTCAGATGTACTTAAATTTTGACGGTTCGATTGGATATAACTGTTTATCAATGTAATTGTATTTTACGTTTTTTTATTTTTTTATTTATCATCCGGATTAAATTTTTTATTTTAAATACACCGTCAAACAAATTTTTTTTTATCATAATGCAGTATGTATTATTTTTATTAAAATAATAATTGAAAAAGTAAGAGAGAAGTTTTAGTGGGGTAAGGAATGTGGGAAATGATTGAAAATGTTAGAAAGTGAAAAATGATTGGGTTGACGACCTATGTGTAATACCCCAGGTTTTCTAGCCTTTGGGTACTATATCGAGTTGAGGGTACTCTATCGAGTAGGTTATGATCAGAGTTTGGAAGAAGTCTATTTGTTAGTTACTCGACCGAGTTCGGGGAACTCGAACGAGTAGAGGCTCATCGATCGAGTACGTTAGTTACTCGATCGAGTAACTTCGTTGTCACGAGTTTTGCGTCCCGTTTGATTTTAAAGAAAATGGGAGGCTTTTATATAATAACGACGTTTTCTTTCATTTTTACTTTTAATTTTATAACTTTTCAAAAGGAGAACTCAAACAACATAAGATCTTTCATTCTCTTTACTATCAAATCAAGAGCTAGATCGAGTGCATAACTTGTAGGGTTTTTCATACCGTCGGGATCGTCGTATTGTGGGTAAGATCCTTATGTCATTTTTTTATTGATTCAGTAATTTTGTTTAAACCTTATGACAAGGCGTGTCGCACACCTAACAAAGATAAATACCCTAGTAACAAATGAATGTAGTAATAGGGGTCGAACACAAGGAGACGGAAGTTGCTAAATAAGTTGTCATTGAGAGAATTGTATCTAGGTCGGTTCAATTGTTCGATTTGTTCGATAGGTAAAAACTTGTAAATAAAATGATGTAAACAATAATGATAAATGAGTCTGGGGAGTCGGGTCACGCATGCAAATATGTAAATGCTCATGTCAAACTCGGATTAGATAATATCGTTAATTGTTTAGGCTTAAAGACAACCGCCTCTCGATATTATTGTCGGTCTTAGATCGGGTCCTAACGAGCTCTCACTATGGCTAGGTCGGTCTACTAAAACATGCTTAGACTAATTCATTTTCGTGCTTCTCGACTTATAAAAATGAATTAACAAATTCAATCTAAGATAGTGATCAATTACCAAAGATTAACAAAACAATGCAAGCATGTTATAGAAACAAAGAATCGATTGTTAAATCATCCTATTTCAACACTTATAAAGGCTACTCATACATGGCTCCCCTAATCCCTAGACAAAATGAACTATTCTTGCATAATAAAAACTAAACTATGAAAAATGATATAATAAACATGAACATACTAACTAGTAATGGTAATGACAAAACAATAACAAAAGTAATAGTAGAAATGAAATTACCTTAACAATGGAAATAGAACTTGGAAATGAAAACTATTATAACTTGAATTATAACTTGAATATAACTTGGAATTGCTAAAGGAATTGTTTGTAATAACTAAAGAAACTAAACTATTCTAAGCTAATCTAATGACTAAAAATTGGAAAGAAAATGAAGTATAAAGGCGTAGAGAGATGTGGAGAGGTGTCTAAGATGTTTAAGGGTCGAGGCTAAGCCCTTCTTATATAGTGGTTTGAAAATCAAAACGTAAAGCATCCAGACTTCATTGCTTGAGTTAATGCACTTGAGATCCTATGTTTTGCCTTAAATCTCCTTAATTCGTCCGTCTTAATGCATTTTTTAGGAATCTTTTGTAGAATCCTAAGCTTGTGACTTCATATGATTAATTGGACTTCCTCTTTGGGCTTTATTTATCAATTGTTTACATTTGTCAATTGTTGGTGAATTATTTGCATTTGGGCCATTTACTTCCACATTTCTTCATCAATCCACTTTGTTTTGCTTGCATGATCCATCTTAACTTCCACTTAGCCTCGTGAACTCGATACTTGCTTATTTGATGGGAAATAGTTACTAAAAGCTACATTTCCTACAATACATACTAAACACGAGCAATATATCTAGAACACGGAATTAGCTCAATAAAACACTACAATTAGTGCAAATAACAAGTAAAACCGAGCTAAACTAGGGGGTAAAATCATATAAATATTAGACACATCACCCTAATTGGGTAGGTTGGGGGTTTTGGGAGTTAATGGTTGCGTAGATTATAATTTGATGTTTATTGTATAGGAGGTGACTTCGTAGAAGAGAGATTCTGATTGCTTGCGCTAGCCTTGTGATTTCCGTCTCAGGTAGGGTTTCCCTACTCAGTTATTGTGTAATTGGTTAAGGTGATGTAGTGATATGAGTGTGATTATGATTATGATGATATTTTTTAATATTGGCATGTTTTCAGTTTTATGGATGATTGTGGTTATTGTATATGGTTCGCAAGGTGCGCCCTCGACTGAGTGGAGTCATTTGCGGGAATGGCTTCACGCCTTTGTTCGCCCCTTGTGGTTCCCGACACAAGGGGGATATGCACATTAATGATCATTGGGTTTTGCGCTCTATGGTTTTGAGCAGGACTTAGGTGGTGAGGCCGCGGTCCCCGCTGGCGGAGTGGTTTACCTGTTGCGACGGGTAAGCTGACAGGACTACACACTTGGTGTGTAGTCAGGTGCATGGAGTATTATGGAGTTGAAGGAATGTGATTTTGTTGTGTTGTATTGTCTTATCTTATTATGCAGTAACTGACCTCGTTTATGTGTTTTGAAAACTGTGGTGATCCATTCGGGGGTGGTGAGCAGTTAATTAGCAGGTATACCTTGGAAAGCTCGCGGGTTGCTTCGGATGGAGTCATCACTTGGTCTTTTAGCTAGTCTTCCGCTTAGTCTTATGACAGTTTTGGTTTTAGTAGTTTTGGTTTGAGACTGTTGTATCGTATTTCATAGTTTTGGCAGTTTTAGCTTTGGTTTTGGGAATGTATGACCTAAACTATTTTAACTTTAAATGTTGCTTTTTGATGGTCACTTTTGATATACTGTGTCTCGGGTAACCAAGATGGTAGCACCTCCATATGTAGGGTGACCTTAGTAAGGCACCTTGGTATGTGGGGGTGTTACACTAGGTCGTGATCTTCTACTTGGGAGGGTAAAAGTGAGTCAAGATAAATAAGGTGTGATTAAGAGTAAAAGTTGGGTCGTGACCTAATTAAGGCGACCTTATCACCTTGCTGGGGGATGGTCTAAAGGGAGACATTATGAAGGCTATGATGTTTGGAAGAGAATGGCTCTTGAGGGGAGAGAATTGAGCTCTTGGGATGGCGTTTTTTGATCAAACTGCTTGAAAGGGACTCTACATCTATTTACACCACCCCCAAGCAAGGTCATGACCTAGACCTAGGTCATGAGGGGTGGGTCTCCTTAATCATTCATTAACAAAAAAATTAGCATGACCTCTTGCCAAAACAGGTCACCAAGTGACCTATTTTCATATCAAACTGCTTGAAAGGGGCTCTACATCTATTTACAAATATAATGATCTGGGTAAATTTGGGGAAAAGTTAAAATTAACGATTTAGGTAAAATACATCAACAAATCCGTCGATGATGGTGATGATGTGTTGAAGATCGAATGATGGTGATGATCGTTGGAGACTGATTTGGGGAACTGCAGATCAATGACAAAAAAAAGAATTAAATTTGGATGTTTGAGCAAATCGGAGTTGATGAAGATGGATAAAGAGCAGATTGGAGGTGATGAATATTGATGACGATGGAATAAAGATAGGGATTTGGGAAAAATGATAAGATGGAATTATATGGGATTTGGGAAAAAATGGAATAAAGATGGAGAGAGGTAGTCGATAAAGATGTTACATGAAATTAGATGGGATTTGGGGAAATTGGGGGAAAGATTTGGGAGAAAATGTTGCCTTATTTTTTTCGATAAAATTATTTATAAAACCGTCAATTGATATGTTAAATGTGTTGTTAATACTACAGTTACATTAATGTTCCAAATTTGAAGTAATATTTAAAATCGAAATTACTTTTTCACATACGAACTTTACTTTTTCACATACATTTTTTCATTAAGTTTCCATCTAATACCCTTCTTACCTAAATCTCACTAAAGTAACTTTTCTATCAATTTTTTTCCCTAAAACCTAATTTAATTGCTACAAAGACTTAAACAATGGATCTTAATTCTACAATAATGAACTAATTTACTTGTTTATCAATTATTAATATTACTAGTTGATTTTTATTTAATTAATCAAGTTTATTTTATTCGATTTAAGAAGTTGTTCATCGGAATTCGTCGGAATTTGTTGATGGTTTGATTGATTTTGAGTTTGCTTGAGTCAAATAAGCACAAAATCTATGTACGCTTTTTGTAGGATGCCCAATCCCATGATCCCTAAGCAAATATTATTAATTAGTCAACTAAGACTGTATTTTAGTTTTTCCACTTTATTCACTTTTGTTATGTTCACTGGCAGTCATCCATTTATGTAACCATACCTTCCACGTCAAAGTAACTTTTCTTGGTGCTATCAGAGTATCAGGTGTGATTAATTATTTTGATGTAGAAGGTATGGTTATCAGAGTATCAGGTGTGATTTGGTGTTGAGAATCACCCGAGTACTTTAAACTGCTCAATCAGTTGACAGGACAGTCCGAAAGCACAAAGAATTTCATGGTGGCCGGAGCAGAGGGATATTGGGACAGAGGACACCAGAGCAGGGAGGGTATACTGGAGGTGGAGGATGTCGGAGGGAGGTAGACCGGTGGGTGAGGAGTAAATGGGTGGATAATTGGTTTGAGTGAGAAAGATGAGAAAAATTGACAGGGGTAAAATCGTAAAAAGCGTATGTGAAAGAGTAAAGTTCGTATGTGAAAAAGCACGACCCTTTAAAATATGACCATCGACAATTAGGACAGTTATATTGACATAAAATTTAAAAAAATTGTAGCCTTCGGAATTAAAAAGAGCCGAGTTAAATTAATTTTACTGTCAAATCAAATCATCTTTTACTTTTTAACCGTTATATGTTGAATCATATTTCAATTAACTTTATTTATTGTTAACGAAACCGTCTCTTACTTTATAAAATTTTAACATTGTTATTTTTAATTTTTTTTCCACAATGTACGGAATAAAAATAATATACTTAACATATTGGAGTTGTTATTAATTAATTTAAATATTTACAAAATTACAATATTAAGTTATTTATAGTTTGTTAGTAAATAATAATTAAAAAAAATAAGAGAGATGTTTGGTGGGGCAGAGAATGTGGAAAATGATTGAAAATGTTGGAAAATGGAAAATGATTGGGACGTGACCTTTGGGAGGGTGAATGTGGGTCAAGATAAATAAGGCGTGATTAAGGGTAAAAATGGGTCGCGACCTAATTAGAGCGACCCTTGCTTGGGGATGGTCTTAGGGAGATGGTCAAAATAGGTACAGAATGGAATTTGGTGACATACGATACTAGTATCCACAGGTGTTGTCGCCTTGCGAGATTTAAGGAGGGACTCCTGGTATTTGGCATAATGGTGAGAACCGGTCGGCTCTAAACCTGGTACAATTACTTTGAATTTTCTAATTCATGCTTTCAGCCAGAGAGGTCAGGTCGAAGGGGATATTCAGCTGATGAATGACATGAAAGCCTGAGAGTTGCACCCAGACTTGGTTTCATATACTAGTACAATTTCCGGTCACTGTAACATCGATGAAGCAGTTGATTTTCCTTGGGTTGCATGCATCTTGGTAATACCTCCACAGAGCTTGCTATTTCCGTCAAGCGCAATTGCACTTGTGTTCGTCAACACCCATTTAGCCTTCACCCTCAAAATTATTGTAAGATAAATTTAGCATTTGCAAAGGAAATTTGGAGAAAGAGTTATGGATTGTGCCAAAAAGATTGTTCCGAGAAAAATCAACAGTTTGGAGGTTGTCTAATGAGCTGAATGATGACGGAATATGTCCGTGAAAATGATTAGCATGAACATCCAAGGTCAAAAGCTCAAAGCAATCACCTAAACCATACGGAAATACACTTGACAACTTATTTTCAGACGCATAAAACTCCACAAGATTTGTCCGCTCGCTGATATCTTGTGGTATAGACCCTTCAAAAGATTGTTAGATAAACCTAGTACAGTAAACAAAGCTGGCCCATTGAAGAGCTTGTCCGCTAACGTTCCATTTAGGCGATTGGATGATAGTTTCAACTCTAATAAGCTTTTGCAACCCCCCAAGTTTGGAGGTATGATCCCTTCCAACTGGTTGTCACTTGGATATAATTCACTCAAATGAGATAAATTTGTACAAGCGTCGGGAATAGTGCCCCTTCAAGTTTRTTGGAGCTAAAATCACGAAATTCAAGATTTTGGAATTTTCCTAAATCATGAAGAATGTATMTTCTTAATTCATTTCTTCTRAAAAWTAATCTCCGAAGGTACATTAGATTGGTAATACGCTAATAATACATGCAGAAAGTTTCCCTCTAATATTATAGACATCAAGTATGAGAAACAATATACAGTAAACTCCAAGACTTCTAAGTTCTAAAATTAACAAGGCTACCTACAAAAGTGATGTCACCTTCTAGATTGTTGTATGTCAAACCTAAAAGAAAAAGTTTCCGAAGATGTCACAAATCATCAATTCCACTTCAGTTTCTTGTACCATCTAGCTACTCTTCATTCACACACTCAAATTCATCAATTATACTCTAGTTTTTTGTCCATTGCCATCAAGAATGTGGATGTCATCACTGCATTTGAATTTAAACAAACAACTTAGGCATTTAGGGTGGTTAGTTAACTAAACTAAAAAAATAATTAGCAAGTAAAAACAGAAAGGTAAAACTATGATGGAATATGAGTGTACTTGTAGTAGGCAGCAAAGGATAATCCTACACTCTTTTAGCAATACCTTGTATTTCTTACCCTTACTAACAATAGTGCCCTTGCTGCTAACACTAGCTGCTTTCAACTCGTGCTCTATTCTTGCCTTAAAGCCTGACATTTCAGCCCTTACCCCTGCATAGAATTTCTGGCATGTCACGTCGCGGTTGGCTGATCGAGTTTAGAAAGATCATCCGCCGCTCCATTTTTCTCTCTCTCCACTTTTAYCATCTGCTTAAATGAGGTAGGGGTAGACGTCAACCATAGGGTTTTGCAAGATACGCCGAGAAACTTGTGAGACTCTTGTGAAAACTTGGTATTCGGATTGGTGCACAGCATTCCATGAA
>VHZZ01000828.1:128490-167140 GCA_009801015.1 Silene noctiflora
TTCATTTGAGTATAAATTTCGTATTATTTACTACTTCATCCCTTTTCATTGAATTGTTAACATTTACTTTTTGCACAAATATTAAGAAAATGAGATATCTCTATTTTCATATGTTTAGTTACACAATTATTCTCATGTAAGCCCCACATATTTTGGCACTAACCAATCGAAAGGTATAAAAGTAGACAAGGGTATGTGAGTCATTTAATTGATAAAAAAATATTCATAGATAGTAATGTAGACAATCAAGCGGAACGGGGTAAAATAGAAAACGTAAACAATTTAATGGTATAAACGAAATATTATTTTTTTCGCATATTTTAATTATGATAAAAGATGGTATACTTCTTAATATGTTGTCCCACATTGAAAAATTATGTAGAAGTGGTAAATATATTACATATAAATAGTAGAATTGTCCCACATTGAAAGATTACCATTAGGTGGATAATCCTATGATTATAAATATGAGACATTTTTGAAACGTGGGCATAAAAAGAACTCTTTTGAGTTTCTATTATTAAAGATTAATTAATAATTAATTAATGTAGGAAAGTATCCTAAATAATATTTTTGATATAAAAAATATAGTGGAAATTATTTTAACTATTATTATAATTAGAATACGATATATATTTTCTATAATATATTTAATAATTATAATATATTTACATTTCATTTGACAAAACAGTATTGTAAAAAAATTATGAAAATAATATAATTAGATTAATGGTAAAAAAATGCTATCATTAGAGTAATTTCATATTATTTGCAAATATTTTAATTATGATAAAAGAATAGAAAAAAAAAGTATGAATATTAATAGATGGTATATACTATTACATTGAAAAAATGGTGTATTTCTTAGTATGTTATTTGTCCCACATTGAAAAGTAATACAAGTGTGGTGAATAAATTACTTATAAATAGTATAATTGTCCTACATCGAAAGATTAACATAAGATGAGGTGATTCTATGATTATTATATAAATAAGAGACATCATTGTAACTTAGATATCAACCCAAAATCTGTTGAGTCTCTTAAGCATTATCTTAGAGAGCTGTCAAGAGTTTGTATCATTCTCTCCACAATATGATATAATTTCTATATTATATTCAAGTGATGATGATTATAATTTTTACTTATATAAAAACTTATACATTTCATTTGACAAAAAAAATATCATAAAAAAAATTATGAAAATTATATAATTAGATTTGTGGTAAAAAAATGCTATGATTAGAGTATATCATTTGCACATATTTTAACTATGATAAAAAAAAGTACAAATATTAATAGATAATATAGTATTTGTTCATTATCAAATTGGGTTGGATATCGAAATAGGTGCGAAAAATATGGAGAACTTCTCAGTATATTATTTGTCCCATATTGAAAAATAAAGTAGGTGTGATAAATATACTACGAATAAATAATTGAATTATCCCACATCAGAAGATTTGTCATAAGGTAATTCGTCCCACATTAGAAGATTATCATAAGGTGGGGTGATTCCATGATTATAAATAAGAGTCGTCATTGAAACTTAGGTATCAACACAAAATCTTTTGCGTTTATCAAGTATCATAAGGTGGGTGAATTGTCCAATATCAGAAGATTATCACAAGGTAGTGTGATCCCATGATTATAAATAAGAGTTATCATGAAACTTAGATATCAACACAATATATTTTGAGTAACTCAAGTGCAATAATAGAAGCAATAACATATAAATATTAAGCACGTAAATATTTATCGTGGCGATTATAAATTAGTAATATTATAATATGTTTATCTAAAAAAAAAATTCTGAAAATAATATAACTATATTTGTGGTAAAAAAATGCTATCTTTTCATATAATTTACACATACTAAAAATTGTGTAATTTTTAATTAATAAATTTGTCTCACATTGAAAAATAATGTAGGTGTGATGAATATAATATGTATATATAGTTGAATGGTCMAAAATCAAAAGATTATGGAGTGACCCTATGATTATAAATAAGAGTATCATTGAACTTAGTATCAATCTAAAATCTTTTGAGTCTCTCAAATATTGTCTTAGAAAGCTCTTATAATAAGAGTTTATATTAACGGATGCGTCAGCTACATCAATAACATATACTTAGTAAATATTAACCCTTACAATCTTTTTTTTCATTAACAAAGTGTTTTATCTTTTATTTTATTTGAAAAAGATATGGTAATCATATGTCATCAAATAATTAGACATAATATGTAGCATTACAACTAAGTTAATTACCCCGTTGCAACACACGGGTATCAAACTAGTATATGTATTGTTTAATAGAAACTTTTTTTCTTATTTGATCTTTTTTGTGTTCAGGGCCTAGCGCGATCACAAATTCAGGTTTGCATACACTACCAAAGTCAGAACTTACAACAAAGCTAGCCCTGTGAATTTCACGGGTAATAGAACTAGTTTCACCATTAAAACACCAAAACCTTTCCAAAAACCCTACTAATTAGTAGATTTAAAGTCTTATTGTCTCTCGAACCTAGTAATTTTTCATGTTTGTTTATGGGTGTAGTATCATTATTCATACATGTTTATCTACCATAATCAAAAACAATAATTCAAAGTAAACAATTTCTCTTTTTAACATTGTCTTCATTTAGTGTAGTCGATACTGTTAGATTGAGTGTTTGTATCTGGATTATCCTTCAAATATGATGGATATTAAGTAGCTTATTTTATGCTTTTAATTTAGCAATGAATGAGTTAGTTTATCCGATTGAGTTAATTGGAAGGGCCATAGGAAATCAGAACCTTTAACATATACTCGTATCAAGGCCAAATCTCAACATATAAATACATAATGTGTACCAAAAAAAATTAATAATATGAAACTACTTAATTGGAAATTGAGAAATGTGATAAGAAAATTAACCGTGTTAATTGAATAGGCAGTAGACCCATTGAACTAGGGCGAGTTTAGAATGATTGTAAATACGATGTTGCAATATATACGTACTAGTTTCAATGGTGAACATGATCATGTTTTCTACAAACCCTATACCAAATGGTTACCTCTTTAAACAAGGAGACAATGATTCACCAAATCAGCAGGAAAATCAATCAAATAACTAGCAATACAATGCCGCTATTGTAACATCTAAAGTTAAAATCGTTTCTCAGATTCTCAACGAGGCTTGCAACCTAATACTCGGTGCATCTGATATTCAAGAGGTGCAAACACATCACTTCCTATGCCTTCGTTTGGCTTCAGCTCTCTGCCTCTTCTCATCATCCCATTCGCGCTCATATATTCTGGATAACACTCATCAAGGATAGACTATATTTGAATATAATATTCTACTACCAATAAACACAAAACAGGCAAATAAGATACGCCAAATATGAAAATTGTACGATTTAGACGACTAGACATCCATAATAAATATACTTGTTTCAAGATAATAATAGTATTATGACTAGCAAAATATTGTAAAAAATACGGAAAAGTGGCACGTATTTCTGAAGCAAGCAGAATAGCGAAAAATGAAAGGTATTTTTGAGTCACGGCGTACTTCATAAACAGCTACCTCTGACATATAGCCAAATAAATAATAGGTGCACAGAAACTGCAGCAAAGTGTTCACACTTTCAAAGTACGTGTAAAGATGCAGCAAATATAACAAGTCTAAAGGATACGGTTCGATATCACGGCGTGCAATCTTGCCAGCTGGTTCTTTAACGTGCATCCTTATGCCAGGTTCCTCGAAGTAAGCTGGACGCTGCACAACTGAACTTTTTCTGTCTCCTCTCTCTCTGCCATCATAAGACTGAGACATGCCAATGGGCAATGAAGATGGTGGAGCAACAGGGGAATGTTCTCCAGGTTCACCACCAGGAATATGTTCTCGTTTAAGTTTCCTCCTCTTTGAAGCAGCAGCTGAATCCATTTCCTCTTTTAAAAGAATTTCTCGATCCCTCTCCCGTTCACGTTCTTTCTCCCTTTCTCGGTCATCCACCTTATACAACAATAGCTAATAAGTTTTCACGGATATGTAAATGACATACTCGTGCGAAAATGCAAAACACATCGTGGCAGAAAAGAATGACATGCAAATCGTTGAAAAAGTTCAACATACATCAACTACTACCACCAGACACTTGAGAGTTGAGACCATAACACTGATGCATGAAGAGGTATCTGAATGTATATTATTGTCTTGGAAAAAATGGTTTGTCAGCTGTCTACTCTCCTCTTCTTGATCTAGCTAGATTCTATTAGTACACAAGGTTTTCTATACAGACTGATTCATCCATCAGTAATATCGCAAGTTCAAGAAAAGAGGGGAGACAGAAGAACAATGAAGAGAGGCGTCTTATGGCAAGTTTGAATCAGCAAAACTAGCCACCAAAGGCCGAGGACTGCAAAAAAGGAAACTTAAGGCAACACAAGAACTGCAGATAGAATCAACCAAAAACCCAATATAAAGTTCAAGGAACTACAGTGGAGTTAACTTTCAGATATACCATCAATTTGCAAAAAAATCAGGATGGAGTATTGACCCGATGTACGGAGGGATCAGCCGTGCTTACTACACTATGAGACCATACAATAGCAATTTAGTGGCTTTACCAAGGGTCCAAGAATTGCTCGTCACCAAGAGATTTGTAATCTGATCATTTCAATGGTATTTTTACAGAAAGTCAGATTAAACCACCTATTGTCACTACCACAGAATAAGACGCGATAACATACCTTGATTATCAGAGTATCCCTGTCTTCTCGCTTTCTATCTCTAAGTTCCTCTTCTCTACGTCGCTTAGGATCATCTTGAACTGTTGACAAGTTTTCCTCTGACCGCCTACGTTCTTTCTCCTCTTGCATAGGAGAAAGCCTCTGAGCATGTCTACCAGTTCCAAATCTCCTGTCAAAATCATCATCTCGTCGGCTGGCGTTAACAGATTGTGGAACCACGTGAGGTGGTAAAGGTGGCGGCGGCGGCAAATTCTTAGAATGAAATCGATCTTCATTATGTGATTTATCACTAGAGGCTTCATTGTAACGCAATTTAGCTCTC
Source organism: Silene noctiflora (assembly GCA_009801015.1). Classification (NCBI taxonomy): domain Eukaryota; kingdom Viridiplantae; phylum Streptophyta; class Magnoliopsida; order Caryophyllales; family Caryophyllaceae; genus Silene; species Silene noctiflora. The sequence continues at coordinate 133,552 of VHZZ01000828.1, forward strand.
TCATCCTTGCTTCTATCATCCCTCGATTTCTCGTTTAGGCCATCGAAACTCCGATCAGCTCTCCGTTCAGAAACCTTTTCAACTGAACGCTCTCTTCCATATCTCTCCATCGATCTCTCTCTCAGTTTAGCAGAAGAAATATCGTCTACACGACTCCGCTCTGATCTTTCTCGATGCTCTCTATCGTACTTATCACCGCTTTTCTCCTTTGACCTATCGCTAAGCTTATCAGTGCCTCGGCCTAAAACTAGTTCATCTTCCCCCGACTTATCCAAATCTAATGGACATAACTTGTCTGTTACTTTTTGGTCAATAATCCTCTCCCGATCAACTGTAACCTCCATCTCTCTCATATCAGAATCACCCTTACGCCGTTTATGCGACCTATCCTGGTCATCTGCAGGACTAGCTCTCTTCTGTTCTCTCGCAATAGGCTTGCCAGCAGCATCATACCTAGGAGAATGGACTGGGCGATGTGGGGCCCGATGGGGATCAGAATGATCAGCATCATCGTCCATCAATGAACCCCTCAAATCTGAGGACTTTGTGGGGCCACCATCGCCCCGTGTTTCATTGACTTCTAAATCTAATTTTCCATATGCACCCTCAGTTTTAGGTGCACCTGAACTGCCATTATTAGCAGAAGCGCTTACAATATTTGTGGGCCCTATTTGCCTACTTTCTGTAACATGAGTTATATAATCTCTCTCAACACCAGACGCACCACTTGCTCTACCAGCAGTTTTTGCTGATTTAGCGTCATCTTTAGGATCCTGTTTTTGAGGCCTTGAACCCGATCCAGGCAAGGCCCGCTTAGCCGCAGCTCTTAGCTGTACCAAAACAAAAGTAACTTTGAATAAAAACGCTAACAGCATATCAAGCTCTGGATGAGCAAATAAGTGGAAACTACAAACTTCGATCAAAATAATACCAAGTATTACTCTTTATGTAGAAAGACTGCTAGATATCAAAATCATTCACCACCAATGAGAGTAGCAAACAAGGCTCAATTGAAGTATAAAACCATACATGAAATAAGATTCATGCCAGGAAATGAAACAACGTTCATGGCAGAAACGGAAGATTCATGCCAGGAAATGAAACAACGTTCATGGCAGAAACGGAATGAACATATGCATTGTTAAACAAATTCTAAACATTTATTGAATCACATAGGAAGAATTTTATTGATACACAACCTCAACATGTACAAGTCATCGAGACGACACTGACTATACTTCTATAAACGCATATATCAATAATTTTGGTCGTAAATATATATTTATGAAAAAAAAATCGATAACAAATGTAAATATTTTAGTTTCATATTGCAGTTGATCAAATTTTTAACATATTCATGGTCCAAATATTAAAACCTTGACTAAAAAGTCAAATGGGAAGGATCTTCACAGAGGGAGTCTTACAACACGGAAAAAAAAAATGCCTATGATGGCATACTATGGGTAGAAATGTAAATATTAAGATGAGATTAACTTTTGAGAACAAAGGGAAAGGCTTTACAGATACTTTGCCATATATTTAATGTTGTTCAAGCAAGCCACTTAATACAATTATACAAACAACATTGTTCTAGTAAGACCCTCTTCTAAATGAAACGCTGGATATTGACCAATATATTCCATAGGAGAAACTAGTCAGAACTATTACCAAATACTATTAACAAACAGATTCTCAGCATGATGGAAGCATCATTCATATTTCACATATTTACTTACGTACAGATGTTCTAGGACAGTGGGATTACCTCAGTTTCGGATGCTCTTGCTGTTTGCTTCGCAATGTTATCATCCATTGTCTTACCAGAAACCTCCTCTATTAGTTTTTGACTCTCCAAAGACCTAGATATTCCTACTGATGTACCACTCGACTGTGCTTCTGCCCCATTTGCACCTTTCAACTTAGTAACACCTGGACCACTCTCTGGCCTCTCTGACCTTCCATCAACAGACTTCACTCGATTTGTTTGGTCTCTATGAGAATTCACAGAATCCACAGCTTGAGCTTCACTGGCAACTCTTCCCGCAATGGGTTCAGTTAGAGATACACCAATTCCTGAACCATTACTAGTTGACCTCAAAGCCACTGTCTGCGCAGGTTTTAGTTCAACATATCCCATCCCAAATTCATCTTCTGATACCCAGGAAGGCTGGCCAGATGAAAGAGGCAGTTAGGCATGAATTAACAAATACGAGTAAATGACAATATGTAACATGTCATACCAAACATTTTTCTCCATAGAATAAAAATTTGTACACACATACGTGTATGTACATGCATGCATGCTATTTCATAGGCATATGGTGACCAAAATCTAAAAACAATACAGCCGACACAAGTCATTAATGGTACATATAGATTTTTCCCCAAAATTCTTTAGCACTTGTCAATCATAAATTATTTTCTAAAAGACAGCCTTTCTCCTCTAAATCAGATGTAACAGAGTGTTTGAAATTCGCCAAAATAATTGTTGAGTTTTATTCCTAACCATAAATGCACACCAGTAAGTGGTAAACATAGCCTAAACTGACTAAATTACCACATGATAGTAAAATATAGACTTCGAGATCTATAGTAAAATAATAGCGCCTTCCAGCTGCAGTTAAAACGTAGACGAATATCATAAACGTTGTCAGTTTTGACTTAGTTATTTTATACTTATGTTGCTCTTGTATTATGCATACCTGCTTGTCACAGATGGTGTATGACCGTATGAGAGAGGAACTGAGCAAGCTTATGAAACAATGTGGTGTCACGACTAAATACAGCTCAAAGATAAGGAGATCATGCTTCAAATTGACAAACATGCATTGAGATATTGATCAATCTCCAATTTAGATTGATTACCAATTGATAAACAAATAGGTAAATGGATGATCCATATTTAAGTTTTCTACGTTTGCCTAACCCTTTTCTTTAGGAGAATTATGGGAAGAGTGGAAGAGTCAAGAGACTGAGGGATGGGATTGGACGATGAGGAAGGGTAGAAAGTAGAATGGTCAACTGACCACCTTTCTCAAAAAAGTGGAATTATTAACCTCACTCTTACAACTCTTAAGATGCAAACAAACCACAGCATTACCCCCAGTACCTCAAGGGATCCAGCAAACAATTTTTACAATTCTTAAATACAGCTACAAATATTCAAACAAGCTTTTGGGTGTGCCTATTTAGCCATCCAAATTCGCTTGAGACACAATCCAGAATATTTTTTACACAAGTCCTATATATGAAAGGTTTTGTCAGACAGTCTAAGACTAGCCCTGTAAATGAATTGATCGATTTGTACTTGTGCTTATAAAACGATTTCCTGTCGTCAACATACAAACTGCAATCTATGACTGAGAATTTACCTTTCTAGCAGCGAGTGCAGCTGCCACACCAGTAGCTAGAACCTTTAAATCTTCTCTTTCATCACCTTTGATCTTTGCAACCTGTCCATGTGACATAATATCAGCGACTGCCATGTGATTTTGATTGTACTTCGATGTGATTTAAATTTATTTGGCTACTCACTCGTTTCTCAATGTTAATCCCACTCTTTCTAGTAACGGGAAAAACACTTGATATTTTTGTTAGCAATATCAGACCATTACGAATTTCCATATATTCCACAGATTCCAAGCACTGTATCAGCAGCCGTGTGATTCTTTGACTCCATTTCCAGTGCACCTAAAAAAAGTTCAATGAGTTATCTTTTATCGTAATGAAATCACAAAGAAATCTAGAGTACAATAACCTATATGTTCACACATAAAATATCCACGATAGTATATTGGTGACACACATTAAAACTTGTCTTAACACATAACAGGGAAGCACAGCAGACTGCACATGCAGAAGCCAAAATAATAGCTGAAGTAGAACTCCCAAGTCAAACAAAAGAACTAGTGCCTATAGACACAGCTGAAAAAAAGGCACACAAACAAGTATCAAGAGATATTTCCTCTCATCTGATAACTAATTTTGGCCAAATATTTAGGAGTATATGGTATGTGCAATGGTTAACTAGGTAGTACCAAAACGGACACGGACACGTGATATGGCATCCCATGAAATTTAGGACACGGGACACATTCTTTAATTAAATTTAATAAAATTTATATTTTGTAGTTACAAACGTACGATTTTATTTTTGTAAAAGTATTTTAAATTAAACTTAAAAAGTGGAGGTAAAACTTGACTTTGACTATAACTCATTCTGATTTCCCACCCAAATCCATTTTCTAATCAATCTCTTTCGACATCTCATTCCTCATCGAAAGAACATCATTCACCTCCACTTCAACTCATTTCCCCACTATAAAACAATGCACAATATTCAACTTAAATTCAACTTGATTTCGTTTCAAAGTGTCAGAAATGTGTTCAAATAGCATGGACACATGTCCGAGACGTGTCCAAATACCATGGACACGTGCCAAATAAATGAAGAAAGTTAGACATGGCTTTATAGGTTTTCAACACGTTTAGGCGTGTGTCCGACGAGTGTTGGTATCCGACACGGTGTCAGACACAGAACGGCTGGTTAGGAGGAGTGTTTGTGCTACCTAGATGGTTAAGGAGTGGGTTGAATAATTGAGGAGTAACAATTTGAACTTTCTTCCTCCATCCCAGTTGCAAAACTGCCTCTCTCCTCCCACCACAATCTCTCCCCCTTTCAGCTCTCATCTTCACATATGGACAGTTCATAAAAGTACCCCTACAATCAGTTTCCTAATTACTGATCTGTGCTCCCACACTCCTACAGAACTCAATAAATAAGTACCTAAATCCCTTGGTTATTTTCTGAATCATTAGAGCATCATGTTCGTCACAAACAGAACTATCAGTTGCTTAAAAAAGTACAGACACAAAAAGAGGTCTAACACAAACGAGCTAGGCGTGAATGCAAAAAAATATTGTGAGCACTAGACAATCAAAGTGAGTTACATCATCAATTCTATCACATAGAACACAGAATAATCAGGATTCAAGACTCATTGAGCCTCACCTTTATGAACTGGCCATATGTGACACGCTGACTATTTGGATATCTATAATAGACTGCAAACCCAGGCATGTTACCACATTCACGCTCGTAAATAGTCTCAGCACTCTGAAACAAATTGTCAGTATCATTAGAAAAATTTACCAAGAACAAAAAGATCCTCACTGCAAAAATAAATAAATAAACAAAGTTACCTTCCATTTGTAGGCCATTTCCAATGTCTCAAACAAGAACCTGCCTAGCCTACCAGCCTCATACTCAGTGCAGCAGCATATCATGGGGTGTAGAGTTTTGCATATTAAGACATCAATATGATTGACTGTGTTAAAATACGGAGTGCCCAATGAATGAAGAGTGTGGACAAACTTGGCACAGTAAATAGCATCAGGCATGCTGAATGTACAACGAGGAAAAATACAACGCTGCAGGAACTCCATGTTAATTTTCAATGTATCAGGACAAGAGCTCAACCAATTATCTTTTTCTCTAGCGAGTCTCCTGCGAACAGAAGCAACATGGTCCTCGTGTTTCTGAAGCTCGCTCGTCAAACGATCCAAGGTTTCTTGAATTCTCTCCTTCTCTTTCTTCCTCTTAGCGATTGCGGAACTTGAATTATCAGACAGCTCATCTAACGCATTGAGAGCTGCATGCTGCTTGACAATTTCAGACTCATAGCGATTCCTTGGAACATAAAGATCATATAACGTCAGACCCCAGAAAGTGGCATACAGATCCGGGGAAAGGCTGTTCCATGCTTTTGAGGGTAGCATAGTTCTGATTGTATTAAGAAGATCAGACCATCTGCACAATCAAAACACATGTCAGCATATACCCAGAGCAATTAGCCACTCGTGAAACCAGCATATTTAACTATAAACTCCACCAGTATATCAATTAAGGCATCGACTCACTAACTCAAAGAATGACTACTCCATTTCAATGTGTCAGTCTCACGAGTCACAGAGATATTATCTTAAGATCTTCTCATACGAGAATATGTACTAAGAACGAGAAATAGTTGAGTTCAGTGGTGGCAAGGACACGGCAATGATGCATATCCCACAATTACAATGTAAAACTACAGGTGCGAAAGAAAGAAAAAGAACTACCTCCCATGTTTTTTAGAGCCCACATCCAAAACCAATGAACCAGCACCAACTGGCTCTGATTCTTTTGCCATTCCTTTATCAACACCACACATAGGCCATGAAACAGACCTGCTTTCACACTTAAAGAGCCTCATGACTGGCCGAAATATCAAGAATGCTACCTGTGGGAGCAGGGAAGTGAAAGATTGCACACTTGTCAGGTTGAAAATAGGCAACAGTGTCGTTCTATTACAAATTTGGGAATAAAGCCAACCTCGGGATCAAGGTGGTATAGATGGACAAGATCGCTAAGACTGGGTATTAGCTCTGCATAAGCAGTTGCGGGGCTGACTGCGCTACAAAGGAATTCCACATACTGAAGAAGAATACCATGGCATCTGTCAAACTGTTCACACACCATTTTTATATAAGGTGCATCTGCATTGATAACAACCCTACAAAACAAAATAAGTGCGCGAAAAATAAATCCCAAGAAATTAAAAGGAAAAGTTATATTGAATCCATCCCAGGCAGATTACATAAACTTAGACTAGGTTCCCCTCACAGATTTTCTCACAAATCTTAATCATAATTGATATCCAGCATTTATTATGATATGAATAAAAATGAACAATACGACAGAGTACTAATCTGACCAAAATTTAACAGCACCATTTATGTTTATCGCCTGCTAACATAACGTAATAGGGATGAGATGCATATAGGTTTTCAAAGTTCTACTGGCCCACAAACTACTAATAACTGTCATTAAGCAGAGGCACGAAATGTTTAAAATTGCAACTTTTACAAGAGGAGCCGAGGAGGACATCGGAGCGTGAAAGGAATCAAGTGCAAAATATTACATAGGTGAGAATATCTGAAACAGAAACGTCATAGTGACCAAATCAAAAAGCACACACTATAAATCATGCAATTAATTTAAAGAGAAGCAGCATATCTCACACTGAACGATATTGGGCAATAAGTAGCAGAAGAGGGATAGCCAGCTTTGGCTCTTCTTTGGGAAGCAGAGAGTCTCTCAGTCTATTTGTAGATTTAATTAATCCCTGCATATGTTAGAGAATGTACACTTATTACAGATACAGCAAAGAAGACCAAATATTAAAATACTAATCCTGATTTGAATAAAATGCCGAACTATATCACATTAGGAACAACTCTAGGAATACCAGGAGGGCACTGAAGGGTAATCCATTCTATTGAGATGTTAAATGAGAATTTGAAGTCACCCACTATAATAAAAAATGTGAGTGAATCTATTTACCAGCTCTAACATTAAAAATTTAGAAGAGCCTATTACAACAAAACAAGTAGGAATCTCATTTTACTACCCTTTCAAAGTAGTTAAACAAGAAACGGTGAAAAATGAAATGAACACCCGATTCACGACACACACTTTCACTTACTTATAATAATAGAAAACCCACTCATAAAAAAATAGTAGAAAATCCCAGAACATAGAAAGCAATGTGAGTGGCCCTTGTGACACAGAAGAAGACTAATATGTTGGCTGTAACAATTCACACATTTCAGTTAAATTTATTATAAAAACTAAGGTTTATCCTAACTCCCAAGTAGTAAAAGATCTGCAAGTTACACATTAAATAAGTTCCTGGATCAAGCCAATTAATTTTTGATACTATTGTAACAAGTCAAAGCATACCACCAAACGTCAAAACTTCTTCTCAACTAAACTACCTTGTTGTTTCGGCTAATGCCAAATGATGTAGCCAGAGACCGAAGAGTATCGCCCCCTGCCATGGAATCCAACTGATCTTCTGTCATATTTTCTGTATATTGAAAATTTGCCATCTGCTGTATCAACTCCTACAAGATGGAAATATGTAGAACTGAATATTAACAAAACTTCTTAACAATTCCTACAAGATGTCAATATGTTGAACTAAAATTCACACAGCTTATAACCTACAACAACCAACCAAACACATGCATCAACCATTAGTATCAACAACACTACAACAGCGGCAATATTATCCAGTGTCTTTTTTGAAAACACAAAAATATTGTTTCCTGATTACCCATCCATATTAATAATTATATTCGCGTCGACTGACATCCACATCGGAATAAAAGATTTATAAATAGTTTGCGAACCAATATCCTTTGTTCCAACGCATACCAGAGTCACATTGTAGTGACTTGGCTAAACTCCGCAAAAATTGACCCTTCAACATTCAAAGAGTAAGGTATAGTCGACCTAATTTAACACTGTCCATGGGGAAATATTAACTCATAATTTCAATTGCAAGTATCTCATATATGAAACCAAAACGTGATAGAGAGTCATTATTTTCAAGAAAAAAGCAAGGAAGCGGTGCATGTGCAAACTTCTATCAGTATAAGTGGTTGCTTGTAACCAAAATTACTCCGTAAGATGATAACTTTCTCCATTCATTCCATTTCTATATGTTTGTTCAAAATTTGTGAAAACTTTAAACAACCATATGGAGAAAAAAATGAACTAAAGGAGAATAAGTTATCAAGTTCACTGACATGAAATGTGGTCAGCAAAAGATGTACTAAATCAAGTTATGTAGTCATTCACACTACCAGAATGTTAAATCCGAGATTGATCATCAGACCAATTAAGAAGAAATTGATTGACAATAAAAGTTACCTGCAGTAGAATAAGTTCTGTTCCTTGACCCCTTTTCAAGTTGTTTATAAGATACTGAAAAAGACCCCTTAGCTCCATTGATGGGTACTTCTTGCACCTAAAAAAACACAATTGCTTTATGACTAAATGGAAAACATGACCAAGGAATAAGGTAACTCGCCAGAGTCAAATGTATGAATGGCAGACTGCTAAGAAAACATAAAACAAGAGGCAAAGAGAAAATTTGATAATTTAAACCAAAGGTTTTAAGACTTCAAAAGCCAAATAAATTGATAGTGAACACAATCCACTATACAGCATGACACATAATGTATTGCAGGCCAGTTCAGGTTGATGCAATATATAAACTCCACGTAAAAATTAATTTCTCATTAAATTACAGCGGTTGAATTAATAAACACTTACAATAATGAAAGACCAAAACATCAATTTCAGTTGATGATAAACTAGTACTTCATAAATATTGCCCAGATATTCAGCCAGATAGATTATGGAGAAGAACTACAGCCGCATATCACCCAACGGTCATGTCTGAAGAATTTCCCAAAAGTATACAATTGTCCACAATTCACCAATCCACTTGCTCCACCAAAAAAGAAATTCCAATGGGACAATTTGATGTAGGCAGCAAAGGTGAATCTGACATAGCATCGCCCTAAGAATTTACAGGTATCAGGAAAAAACGACACCTGAAAATCTTAGTTTTCACGGTTGTCCAATTCCAATGGGACCAACTCTTTATTGTTCCTATGCATTTGGATATAAGGTATGGGTTACAACATACAAATAGCTCCATTAATGACGAATATTTGATGTAACAAAAATTGGTCCAAGTTAATATAAAGCTTCTCGATTATTGGGAAAGGCTGTGATCATCCAACCCTCGCGATTATTACAGGGGAAAGGCTGTATAGTTTGACCCTCTCTTTACCATACTTAAAGCGAGAGCCTCTTCAGAGGGACCGAGAAAATGATAATGAGATGAAATCCAAAGTCACAAATTCTCTTCAAGCAAACAAGTTACCACAGCATCTGCTGATTCAGAAAGACACCTCATTAAGGTGCCTTTAATATCTTCCCCCTCACATTAAAGAAGTCCAAGAGCAGAGCTTTATGTCTATTGTAAACTTCAGAAACTCGTTTCTCTTTAAAACATAAAGCGTGGGAAAACCCTAGGGACTTTCTGTTAGTCAGCGCAGCAAAGGTACAAAAGCTACAAATGTGATCAAAATATCTAGTAGATCCACTAAGACATGAAGACACTGCTCACCAAAAATGCAAGATAAACCACTTCAAAGGAAGCAAGACCTCCATAAGCATTTGCCTCCTTGCTGAATACTCCATTCAGTTGGAATAGTTACATTTGCAAGTGGCACAAAATCTTTATAGTAGAAAGTAGGATGGGTGAAAATGGCGCCTTATTTTGAAGTAGGTAGATGAGTAAATACTGTGAAACTCACTTTCTTTTGCAAGTTTTCTTTGTTCTTTTTTAATCGAGTTTCTATCCAACGAAAGGAAATGCAGTGAATTGGGTTGAGCGAGCTAGTAAGGAAAATTTGGAGAATCCAGCCAAATGGAGAACTTGAACTCAAGTCCAAAGATTTCTCATAATACCAAAATAAGAACCAAAGAGGACAAAAGACCCCAAATTACAAGACTTACAATCTTCATAACGAAACTACCGGTTTCATTAATAACTCTCACCCATAACCATGCACAATATAACGTCAGATAATACACAGACATGGCCCATCAACAGAACAAACCCCCATTAAGACAGCTAGTCTTTTTACCACAAAGGATTCAGGTAATGATTACATCAAAATCCAGAGAAAATTGCATCAGCACTAGGAGACAGTAGTCCATCAACCAACATAACAAAGCTCTTCAAAAATATATGCACCGACTCGCTACATAACACCAGAGAAGAGGAGACTTTAGTTCTGTCAGCCAATTATCATGTCTCCACATCAAGAATATGATTAAACCTTAACCATTCTGGGGAATCATGACCACCAAAACAACCAACCTGAGATCTAAGAAGATATCTCATTACCCAAAATTTTCCTACATCAATTAAACCGTCAACCAACCAATAACCAGTGAACATGTTTTGGCACCACGGACCATGACAGGCAAACCTTTCAAACCATGGACAATCTTAATAAAACCTTAGAAAGGTTATCACTTATTAGCATACATACTAAGTTCGAACCAGGACATGCATGCTGCCAACTGATATAACTCCCACCATTATTGCCATTGCTGCCTAAAACACAACTTACACAAACCAAATCTACTCCACCGGCGTCAAACTTCATCCATTCTACAGAACTAAGGACTCGGAAGATTTGATATATCAAAATATCCTCAGGTGTTTCACAAAAGTAGTGCAACAGAGTATTTCCCCTTTATCACATAGAGAACGGAAGAAGGCCACACTTCTGCCGAATGCCAACGGACATCTACAACCTTGACAAGTAATTCAAACACCACTAAAAAAGAAATTCATCTTTCAAAACATGGCAAATCAAGTCTAGTTAACAAGACAGGATAAATAAAGAGATCAACAACATAACTCAGTGTTCTACAAGGTTTCTGCCTGTAACTGTAACTGTAACTGGACAAGGGGGGCATTCGGTCAATAATTGCATTCGGCTACTGCTACTTACAGAAGAAAAGGTGCGGAAAGTCCAATCTAATTAAACAGATTGCACCAAACAAGCAAATACGTGTCAATCAGGCACGGAAACTATCATAAAATAGCATTTTTTTAATCAAGATGCAACAAATCCAACAACATTACCCCAATACCTCAAAGGTATCCCCCGCTTGGTGAGATAAGGAGGTAACATGTCCCGCACAAACATTACTCCAGTATAAATAATGAAAATTATGTCGAGAGTTGCACTGACCAACCACTATTTCACAATACAGAAAGTGCTAAAAGTTTAGTGAGTCAACTAGCATCATATTCATACTAAAAAGAAAGCCTTTGACTTTGCTAAAAATGACAAAAACAAAAACAATAAAGTTCAAGGAAGTCAAAAACTTATTCAAGGACTTAAAAGGAAATAGGCCAGAGATTACTGATAAAGCATACATACAAATGTCCCCAAAATGAGGCCAAATATTGAAGCCAATCTGACAAGTTAAGCCCATCATCTTTTAGCTTTGAACGACCAGTATGTGACAACCGCTCTATCACTACATATTCCAGAACATCATACTCCATCTGCAAAAGAAGAACCAAAAACACAAATTGAGTATACATAATATCATATGACAAACAATACAACTCACATCTTCACAGTAAAGATCAAAATTGACTAAATATGCAATTAACTTAACTCTCCCCAAAAAATCAAATTGTTAGCAAGTTTCTGTCAAAACTATTCTAAAAGGCGAAAGAAGTACTGTCTACATGGAAAAGAAGAATGAAAAAAGTTAGGTTGCCAAAGTTTGAAAGATGGTTCATTTGACTATTTAGTGGTGTACATGGATTAAATGCATTATTCGTATTGTTGCCTCTTCATATCAAGAATTCAAGATTCGTCTTTTGAAGCTATTATATATTTTGATCATATGCTTCATCCAAAACAAAACTTGACTTTCCTATTTTTTTTATAGATAAAATTATGCATGATAGTTGGATAGAGTAATTAATAATTATCCACTACTTGTCATCCCCATCGTGTCTTTTTGTGGAAGGGAGCCACCTCTATGATATCTTTTGTACATGAATGTCACTCTCTGTGTCCCTTAAATCAATATATTAAAAAAATATATATTCTTAAAGGTAGCAGTTTCAAAAGAAAAATATATATATATAAGGTAGTAACTTCCGGGGGAAAAAAGCACTCTAAAGGGGTGTAATCAACATTTTTTCCTAAAATAAATCAAAATTACCGAGTATTTCACTCAGTAATTATATGAATATAATACGGAGTATGTAGTTAGATATTATTCCATTACAGTCATAAATAGAGATTGTTAAGAACACAAATATAAAGAAATATAGCAACAACGAAAAAAAATCAAATAGAACTATAGAACGCAACTTTCCTAGTCGTTCGCAATTATACACACCTGTGTTAGATATTTGAATGCATCCACAACAGGCGTGATCATATCCCTGTAGGCCTCGATCTGCAGAATATATACAACAGTCAGTCTTCAAAATATTGGGAAAAAAAATGAGAGCACTTCTTACAGTATAGTAGAAATACCTGTTGAACAATTGTCCGAATAACAGTTAACGGGTTAGCATGAGCAAGCTTTGCAACCATACGGCCAAGCTGTTTTAAGTTTTCTTTGGCAAGCCGCTTCAGGATCCGTCTTGTGTCCAGCTACAAATGCAAATACAAGAATAACATAAAGTTATACAATCAACAGGTCAGGAATGTGTCATTAATAGTAACCTACTTACCTTTGCTGTTTGTCTAGCTGCCAAAATCATAGGTATCCGCTCATCATCCTTTTCCCATTCGCCATATAGACGAAATCTCACCTGAGTAGATGATTTTCTTCAACCATTAACAACATGAATCTCACAAAAATGAAATGAAGACACGCCACCTAAATAATTCGAACCTCATAGGGAAGAAGACTCAACACTTCCCAAATTTCCTGCCCGACGGCAGGATTTGCAGGCACCAACTGCAAAGAAGGAAGTAGACATGTTCCTAATGCTTCCTCGATCCTCGACCTAGCTTCTCTAAGATGCATCCGGGGGACAATATTAATGCCACCAACAGTTATAGGTTCGCCGTCCCCCTTCCTAACTAGTTCAAGAGCTGAGAGGTAGTAAGCCTTCAAAACTCTGCAGACCTTCTCAAATGACCAAAAAAACATGTTCAGATAACGCAACAAGAAGGGGGCAAAAAAAGGTGTAATTAAAGCATTTTACCTTTTGAAGTAACAACGTATCACGGTATAGATAAGGTCCAGCGCTGGCAAGCATCTCAAAAAGCTCTTTAGATAGGAAAATAGGTGGCCAATTCGTCACAGGATCTGTTGAGTCCAAAGCTTCGCCACTTCTGGTTATTTGAGAATGCATTTTGCGGACAGTATCATAGGCAGAAGAGATTGAATTTTGAATAAGCCTGAAGCAAAATCAAAAATAAAAGCATGAATATGTAAATTCGAAATGTTCACCACGCCAAATCTGCATCAAACCCTTAGTCCCAAAACAACTTAGGCTCAACTAACATGAAGAATCATTTCACAATAGAGAAACCATTAGGAATCATCATTCAAGGGGGCAACACAAATTGAAGGTGGAAAGATGGATAATAAAAACAGGAGAGACAATAAACTACACAAGGCAAAATAAATGATAAATAAAAGGGTTATTTCATAAGAATAATCCATACTAAGGCTCCTCTTCTCGTATTAATCCAAGCTACAGTTGAACTGTGAAAACCCCAATCTTTGACATCATTTAACTTTTAGTAAACTGGTGAAAGGGCAACCTTGACAACGGGTTTCCTTTGAAAATTAACCTAATTAACTCGTGATATTTCCTCATTTTCACAAACCTTATTTCACCCAACATGTTATCTAGGTATCTAAGGCTTGTAAATGGTTTCAAGCATAGGTAATTTCCTGATCACCATCACAACTTTCATTCTCCCCACTACAACTCCTCCCACCTCACCATCCATAGAAGCCATACGGTCCTACCTAGGCCTATACCACCACTCAACAACCTCCAAAATCACCACCGTTAAAAACACCACCTCAACTCCACTGAACTCCGACAATTCTTCAAAACTAGTACTGCTCCGACGGCAGGGAAAGCGCAGTTGACGAGTAAGAAAGAAAGGAGACACTCAGGGGCATCACTTCTCTAATTCTAAACCCATTTTCAAACATTAAGTTTCAATTTTTTTTTTCAATTTCTATTACCAAATTCGACAGTTCCATTGTCACTCTTGTCTCGCAACTTCTCAATTGGTTTTTGGTCCAACCAAATAAACTCGGAAAAATCAAAATTCCAAACCCTAAAAATTCACMYAAAATCCCAATTCTTTTTAAAAATTATGTGAATCAAATTAAAATTTGGATTTGCTTTGGAATTCTGGGCTTAATTTGGTTGGAATTTCCGGGCTTGATTTTGGAAGAATTTGTTAGTTTATTAGTGTCGATTTTGCTGCATATACTAGAAGTTGAATATCTGGGTATCTAAGGATTGTAAATGGTTTCAAGTTTAATGGCTGGTTCACATGGCTTTGTACATGGGCTTGACTTTGGAAGAATTTGTGGGTTTATTACCTGGCCAGATATCAACGATTTGTATATAAATGTGATTATCAGTTGTCCAATCACATGGCTTTATTATGTTATCAAGTTAATCATATGATGATGATATTGTGCAGAGAGTTGGGAAAATGTTGCAGAAGATTAAGAAAGGAAAAAAATGAGAAACCAAAAAATTAAGAGATAATTAAGACAGAAAAAGGAAGAATAAGAGAAAATAAGATGATTAAGAAGATGAAGAAGGAAGAAATAAAAGAGAAGAAGAAAATATAAACGACCAGGAACAAAAAAAAATACAAAAAAAAAAAACAATGATATGTTGATAAACCGGTTACAAGAGGTAAATAATGCTCTGAGTTTACTAAAAGTTAAATGGTGTCAAAGATTGGGTTATTCCCAGTTAAACTGTAGTTTGGATTAATATAAGAAGAGACGCCTTAGTATGGACTATTCCTATGAAATAACCCTAAATAAAAAAGGGATATTCCCCTGTCATTTTCAACTTTAATCTAGACTTTCCTGCACTTTCAGAATTTAAATGAGCTAAACCTAAAGAACTGCTAAATTCAGGGATTCACCAAATAGTTGTTCTTGAACAACTAAAAACGAGACCCATGTTCCAAGACACCAATATTGAATGGAAGAATCTTGGAGATAAGACAACCAAAACATCTTCATAGCTAGAATTCCAGAACAACTAAGACTAAAGAAGATTCAAACTTGACTAGATAGAACTTGTAAGCCCAACTCCATGAGAGAAACTATGGGCTAACCACCATAAACGTCAATTGTCAACACCATATACTTCAATTGAAGAACCTTTTATCTTATACCTGTAGCATCTTATGTCAATAGGTTGTCAATATTTTTGTACACACTATATTCTGTATATATATTTCATTAATGACAATTACCCAGTTAGGGGATAACAAAGTTACACCTTTATCATCTATGTAAGCTTCATTCAGAACCAAATGCACTCTTCAACATCTCATTGGAGGCTTCGAGCTTTCGAGGGAATGGAGGAATTACAACTTACCTAATGCACTCTTCAACATATCCAGTATCCACTAATAACAGAAATTTAAAATGGAGGAATTACAACTTACCTGAACAATCCACCGCAAATTTGATGATTCGCTACTGGAGTAAGAGGTGAGAGACGCTCAAACAATATATATGCATGATTCCTGGAAAGATAGCGCAAATAGAAAACATAAACAAATTTAGAGAATGTAAGCACATTCGTCAAAAAGAAAACGGGTACAAAACTACGTGTTACCAGAACATATATCGATATATTCATTATAAGAAAAGGTGGTTCTCCTAAACATCATTTATATTCAAACCAAAATAAGCACTATTTTAGCTTAATCTTTATCAACTTCTAGTTAAATGTTCTTCACAGACAAGCACATTCAGGGTTCAGAAATGCATCATCGCAGCTGCATCACGACTGCTACATACAGGAATTGGGTTATTACACGTCTATTCTACAGCAGTATGGCCCGACAGCCGAGATCAATGCACGACTACTGATCCCTTGATAACGAGTGGAAATGAATTTTATTATCATGGACGCATCATATGCTTATCGCTTTAGTTTAAGTCACAAATCACTTCAGTGTTCCAAGATCAATAATAATAAATATAATAATTGTATAATATGTATGGCAATTTCAGGAGAATGAAAAAAAAAATTAAAAAAAAAAGGTTGGATAATATGGACAAAGGACATAATTACCCACATATTTAGTGTATATGGGTGTGACCTATATGATATCTTTCTGTACATGGGTGTCACCTCTTGGTGCCCTTGATTAATATAATATCTTAATTATCAAGAAAAAAGTTACCTGTCGTCAATCTAATAAGCATTTTCAGCCAAAGGAATCCATACTCGTCATTCATCTAAAGTCGTGTGCTCATTAATGTAACAGTAGTCTGGTGTATTTCAAGTTGCATATGAGCCAAACGTACACAGATTCGAGGTCAAGGTCGAGGTATGGTCAGCTTATGGTTAAGTACAGGAAATCACCTTTCAATAGCACTTTAAATTTGAAATTTAAATGACTATTCATCCTACACGGCAATTACTTTTATAGTTGCATTTGATAATAGTGTAGGCCGGAACTGGAACATTTTTTATTTGTAAATAAGATTACTCATGATAGTTTTACGCATAATTTTATAGCTTTTGTCCTGTATATGTACGTCGCCTCTTGGAGGTCATAGATACCCTAGCATACTTGTCAGAAAACAATGTTGATAACAGAAAAGCAGTAAGATTTGAGTTCTAACTGAACTTAACAAAAAAAACAAGATCATTAAACCGCTAGGCTAGTCCAAAAATTAGAAGAACACTATGATTAAACCGCTAGCCTTTTTTTTTTATGTTATTTCGCACCTTGTACAAAACTTTTTTTTTTTTATAAAGTACTCCCTCCGTCTCACCCATTTCTTTACATTTACGTTTTGGCACTATTCATGAGCGGAGAGATTTTACACTATAATTTCTAATATATAACAAAAAATATGGTCATGTGAGATCTTTTTTTAATCGTCTTAATGAGTACTTTAAAAATATCAAATTTTTAATAATATGTAAATAAAGATATGAACAAAACAAAATGTACATCGGCAAATGTGAAAAAGTAAACGTGAAGAAATGGGTGAGACGGAGGAAGTATAAATGACTTGTTTTTTGCTTCGATTTTAATAAAAGTCGTACGAAAATTATCTTATAAAAAGGTCTTATCCCATGTATTTTTGCAAAATGTGACCACTTTTCGGTTAATAATGACTAGTTTTGGGTAAATAGTAATTATCTTATGCGACTGGTCACTATTTAAAAAATAATTGCACATGAGACGGTCACACAAGAGAATTTGTGAAAATCGTAACTTTTTCAAAACTCGTCAATACTATAAAACGGGTATGAATTTATTGTTAACTTAGCTTAACTTTTCTGAACTTAATTTTGTTGAACTTAACTTAACTTATTTTTGCTTAACTTTTCTGAACTTAACTTATTTTTGCTGAATTAACTTAAATTAAGTAAAGAAAAGTCCAAAAGAACAGGGCCTTATTCTAAGAGAATATGTCTATATTGTTCCATTTTATTTGAAACTTCTAAAGAGATAAGTTCAAGTTCATGCAAGAGCACACACATATTTCATAGCAAACATAAAAAACAAGGACAAATTTCCAGCGACGAAGTCAATCAATCACATACCAATCATCCACAAAAAGAAAGCCCGTGAGCAAGCCCAATGGCTGGCTGCTCTCTAGCTCTAACGAAAGCTCAATGACAGCTTGATTTTCCATATCCAAAGCGCCGTACAGATCTACGGTAACATCTCCTGGTTTTTCATCTTCCATAAGATCCTTTCCGGTTGCAGCGAGATTTATTTTACCGATCTTGGTAGCCTGATGAACCGCCAAAAGCATTCAAATCAAAAATATCCGCAAAAATACTGGTCGACAAAATAGAAACTACTCTTTTTACGGAGGCGTCTACGCTTTTATATCATGAAAGGCGCTCCAGTTTGAAGAAGTATACCAACTTAATACCCGTGCCAAAGTTACTAAAAAGTCCTAGAGGCTTCCTTGCTCTGTGCATTGCACATTTGCACCCATAAAACTGGATTTCTTATATACAAAGGTTTCAGAAACATAGATGCCTTTCTTCAGGCTAAACTTCGTGAACTACAGCAAGAAACTAAGATCTTGATTGTTAACATCTCAAAGCAACAAAATCCCACGTGTTACTTAGGCAGTTAGGCCTCCGATATTAGTAAGATACTGAGACAACACAAGAATTGGAAACGGTCAATTCAACAATGGCAGGCATCAACATTCAATGGCAATTAATTCATCAGCTACATGAGGAAAACTCTGGGAAGTGATCACCAGCACATCATCTGTTGCTTCAATTAATCTAATTCAAACAATACTGATCCTACAAAGCTATTATGAGATATTGCTTCAAAAGTTCCCCCATCGTAAGATTGTTATTAATATAGGTGGTGCTTCAGCACCAAAGTCAAAATTAAAGAAGCTATCATGTAGGTAGTAGCATCAAGTTTCTTATGCAAACATGATAATTTCTCTTGCCAAAAACAAGCTGAAAACAAGAAACATGCTGAGATATAGTAGATATAGTAGTGACTAACACTGTCACATTGGAGTGACTAACCTCATCGAGACGCCTAGTAGATATAGTAGTGAAGTTCTCAAATGCTTCCTCGTCCTTTGGGAGCAAATGTGCATATCTGAAAAATGTTACCATCATTCAATTTTAGTTACACAGTCCATTGGTACTATATTAGAGAGCATAAAAAATGACATTAGACAGTATTAAGAAGAATAAGAATTACCCTCGATGTTCCATTCAAAATAAGAAAGGTAATTGTCTGATTAAATTGACGATTTCATAGAAAATGACCATTTGAACATAGCCAAAACTAAGTTGCTAGCAAAACCACATAAAAAATAAGATCACAAAAGCACCACTCACATGTTATCGAGCTCAACAAAATCTTGCTTGATAAGCAAAGCAGCAAGTCTGTACAACCCTATTGGTACAGGAGTTTGAACTTCCATGCGCTGGTGGTACTGGAACTTGAACCCTAGGATTTGAGAAGCATGCGACTGCCAAAAAAAATGTAGGTAGAATATAGCAATATGAATGCAATCACAAACCTATATTAACAACGGTAAATATTGATAAGTTAGTCATACCTTCGAGAAAATAGGGATCAAGTCCAAGAAAAGATTATTACGAGGTTGCATTTCAAAACACTCTAAGACCTGAAAAGAATTACAATGCTTCAATATATGCAAATGAATACATTGAATACAGAGCCCAAGTAAAAGAAGAAAAGGAATTAGGAAGAGCAAATTATAAGGACTTACAATATCAAACACGCGATTTGGATCCAAGTCGAAGTGCCCAATTAAAGACTGCAGCAGTTAAAAAAAATTTAAAAGCAGAAAAACTTTTAGTGAGACGCAAAATTGTATAGAAGAGGTAAAGAATATCGAACCTTAATAGTGCCAATTATTGTTGATGATGAGTGAGAAGGCCCAGAACCCTCACAAAGAAGGGTCACCTGCAAACGAGGCAACGATGAGAATTGGATGGAGTTATCATGCTTTTTTCCTGTCACGCCCAAAACTGTATATATGACCATGTACTACATCTTAATCAACAACACTCGTCAAGCAAACTGTTTTGCATTTTAATGAAGAAATTTCATGTGTGACAAACACGAGTAAAAAAAAACCATGATTTTGTGTAAGAGGAGGCACGAGATGAATAGAATACAATGTCATGAGATTCGGCTTGTGAGATACTATCTTACATACACAAATCTTCACCACTAGGACAAGACTTCATTGATTGAGCAAAAATTACATCAGGATTCAAGTATTAGCAAAAACAAATTACAACAGCCACGCAACATCATTGTGAGGCCTCAAAGGCACTAGCATATGTCACAATAAGGGGAGAAGGATGTGGGCAGAGAAGACTTAGTTGCACAGACAATAAGAAGTCTATAAGTGGACAGGGAAGTACTTGACAATATAAGATAAGAAAATAGTGTACTAAGCTCTTGCCCTTTAATCCATCATATACCAACATGGCTGACCTACGCATGGAGAAGGGTGACGTGATTTAAAAGTGAAGGTAACTTGGTCATTTATCACAAAACTAGTTTCCTAATAGGGAAATGGGAAGGTCTTTGTGAAAATCCCAAAGATGGAAAATGGGAACGTCTTTGTGAAACGGATGGAGTAATATATACTCCTATATTAAGTTTCATTGACGAAGTGACACCCGTGTATAGAAAGACATCATAGAGTTGAAGCCCAACTTAAAAAAGCCACCACGGTGGTGATATCCATTTACAAAAGACGTGGAAGTGACGCCCATATACAAAATGAGAGATGGGATACTCTCAAGTATAGCGCCCCCGAGTGATTTTATCTATAAGAAGGAGAAAAGACCCTGATTTGGGTGAGGCATATGGCTCTAAATATATATAATTACTTCAAAAATAACCTAACTCACTCATGATGTGAAGAGGCAACAACATCAAAAATATGATGGTTGTATTAAATCCTGTTTCCGGCACTGTTTCTTATTGATTTACGAATAAACGTGTTATTTCTCTTGCCCTTAAATGACTTATGATAGGTTGTGCTCTTGTGGCTGTGGCAATCTGATGTATAGTTGTCTATGGATTCTGAACCACCCACATTACGTCTGGGAGTAACAACAAGCACACCGATTAAAAGACAGAACAAGTAAAATAGAAAAGAAAGAGCAGCTAATTCATTTACCAGCTTGGCATAACCTTCACTTTCTTCCCGTAGAAGATTAAACTTCGTCTGCTGGTAGAGTAGACGGGTATTTACTCTGACCTGAAACAAAGAGATACACTAGATTAACATGTGAAGTTGCTTACACACAAAAGTTGAATTCAAGAAAATGAGATAGCCCAGCTAATATCACCACATCAAAGTTCAAATTCTAATTACATCAATATAGGAGGAATCCCTAATAAACGAGGGGATTGAAATCGAGGGTTTTACCAACTAGTTCATGTTTTTTATTAATCAGAAAGCTTCTAGCTGACAAGAATTTTTTTTCTTGCTATAGCATATCATTAAGTGGAAATTTTTATACTACTATTTAAGAACTTCATGATTTTTCTTTTTATCTAAGCATTTGAATGAAAGAGATCCCGTATATTATACGTCAAAACATAACTTTTCTACGGGATGGCAAGCAGCATAACAAATTTCAGTAGTACAGTTACGTTTTGTAAATGGGCATCACTCTTGGTGTCTATTTATATTTTGAACATGGTCGTCACCCCAAAGATGTCCTCTATGAAACCTTAGCTTATCAAAAAGAATGACTACAATTATAATCAACCATATTCCGAAACCAAAAAAGAATATTTACCTCTTTATAGTACCTTTGATAATTAGAATAAAAATCTGGAAGAAATTAGCAGCATAACTATCAGCACAAATTGAAGAAAAGGACATACAAGACAGCATACCTCTTTAGATTTTAGCTCTTGAGCCTTTATCTTGACCATTTCACACTCCCAAAGAAATTCCTCCTGAACTCGAATAAAAAAAAATATCGCCAATTATTATTCAGAAACTCAATTGAACAGATCATCGCCATATCAGAATGAGAAATGCAAGACTTAACCTCACAGCGCTCCTGAAATAATCTAACTGGGACCAACGAAGACTCCACGGCCCATCTTGCCTACGCAGAAAACAAGATATCATGTAACAAGACAGGATAAAAAATATGAACACATCAACATACACCTGCATCTCCCGCTTAATATAGCATAGTTAGAAGGCCAAGAAAGACAAGTCTATATTAGACAGCGAAAGAGAGATGGCATAGCTCTTTTAGTAGATAAGAGACCAATTCCCACTACCAGAGAACAAGACCGTGCCAAAGTACATTTTTTTTATAAGCCTAATGCCACCCTTCAGATAACTTAAAAGAAAACTAACTCCCCCACCCCAATTCTATAGAAACAGCTTCAAGCAATTCTAAGTTCTCATGACACCACACATAAGATGATTCTTTACTGTCTCCCAAGTCTCACCATCATCCCCTTCTCTTAAAAGATCAAAGACTTAACTTTCAAACCTTTATTTACTTCCAACACTTACTCCTCAATTCATCCATATTCTCCATTGTTTTTTTAGTGAGTTGACACTAATAAAACAACAAAACAGGAAGAATCTCACCCCATTGCCTAAAACAAACAGTCTATAGCACGACAATGTGGTTGACATCATCAAAAGCTCAAAAGCGGGGACAAATAAATCCATATGCTGAATTAATACGAGTCTGAGTAGCACAACATACCAGCTTAATCAAACGAGCGCGATTATCACTCGACATGGTCAACTGCAACATATTAGTAAACAAGTTGCTGTCAGGTTAGAAAAAATTCCCCTTGCAGAACACAACAAATTATCGACAAATTCTTCAGTACGACTAAAACCAACATTTATTCACAAATGCAATTCTCAAAACACTCTAGCCAAAACACAAACTGAATCTCAGATAAACTACTTACGAAGCAGGCTTGATAAGTTTTAAGCATTGCCATACAGTGAAAATGATTCAAAAATCAACAATACTAAAATCAGCTCAAAACCGAGCACTACGAGTAAAACCGAAAGCAGCCATTTAAGTAGGACACTTTAAATTCATCAAAACATGCTAAAAAGAATAATTACAGCGAAAGTACAATAATTGGGTAAAATCAAACAAATTAAGAAACTCACATCAAGAGCCATTTGGGTAATAATATCAGCAAAAAAAGAAGCTAAGTCATCATCGGAAGTAACATCCGAAAACTCAACCGCATCCAACGCCGCTTTACACTGCTGCAACGGCAAGCTTCCATTAACCTAACCCAACAAAATCAAACAAAACCAACCCAAATTCAATCAAAAAAATAACTCGAACCCAATTCAATTAACACTTCAAATTGAAATACCCAGGAAATGAATCAAATAAATTGAACCAAAATATTACCAAGGATGAAGAAAGTTCATAGAGGAAACGAAGGAGAGGAACTGGAGAGGGTAATTTGAAAGGAGAATCGTTATTATTTTTCAATTGACGAATGAAATCGTCAGTTACGTAAATACAGTTGATTGAAGGAAGAGACATTGATTTGATTTGATTTGATTTGATTTGATTGATTTTAGGGTTAAAGGAATGAAGTAATTTGCGAATTAGGGATGGTTTTTTGGGGGTTTATTGAAGAAGCATGAACATTGTTTTGGGGAACCCTCGTTGAAGGGTGCGTGTGTTTGATTGACGAGGCCAAAAGAGGTTTTGTTGATTGGAAAATTAATAAGGAAAAAAAGGATCGAAAATAAGATCAAGTTTATTCCGACTGAAATTGGCCGAACTGTATTGAATACTCAGTATGATAGAATAGAATGAAGACAAATTAGATGGAGTTGAGCTAGGTTGAACTAAAAGTAATATCTTGATCCGAGAGAGGAGGGGAAAGAGATTTTAGATGTCTATGTGTCACTTGTATGGATGGATTTCGGTTTTTGTCTACGTGAAAAACTAGTACGTACTTAGATCATGGATAATAAAGTTTCAAAAGTTTACCGGTGTACAGATTACCGATCATTTTAAATCGGAAATTCATTTGTTTGTTAGAAAACTCGATAAGAAATTGTTAGGGAGGCAATGGCCGACTCATTCACATTTACTCATTTGATTTGAAACTAGATACAAAGTGTTATGTAAGAATGGAATTGTAAAACTTGTCAAAACATCCAAACATAAAATGGAGAAAAACGTTTTTTTTTATAAGTTGAGCTGGAATGCTTACTTATTAGAAGTTAGATGGTTTCGGCTGGAACAAAATCATGCTACTAAAACGGTTCGGCAAGCTTACTGCTAACCCAACCCGATTAAAAAGGAGGATCCCTCGATGGGTAAAAGGGACGGATGCTTGAACGCTTCCATGCAGGAGGTTTAGGAGTGTCATATTTAGCAACCTATACGGTTTGGATTCTACAGGTGTTGCAGTTAGGGACGTCATTTTCATCAGCACCTGATCAAAACCCGATCCACCCAATCCTAAAAGATAGATGAAAATCCGACTTAAATGGATGATGGATGGATGACGGATGGAACGAATGGGTTGGATGAAGAAATTTCACCCGCCATCCATCCATCACCCAATTTTATTACTTTTTATTTAAATTCTTTTTACATATAATTCTTTATTAAGCTATAAAATATTCAAAATTTTAAATTTTATTACTCTTTAAATATATGTTATTCCCACTAGAAAGTTAAACTAAAATAATTATCTAACTTTATTTTTACAAAGAACAAAAAAATCATTTTTTTTTAACTTGAAATATATAAATGCACAACACCCATTTATCACTCGATCCACCCGTTTCATCCATGGATGATGAATGGATGACGGATGATATGTTTCAAGGATGATGGATGGGTTCAATGAGATTTTAAAGGAACGGATGGATGACGGATGAAGCTTCACCCAACCAGAACCCGATCTATTGACTATCCCTAGCTGCAGTTAGAGTCTTTGGGTGGGAATGATTGCTTATTTGTATCAAGATCATGGTCGAGGGCAGAATAGAGATTTCAGTAAATTTATGTACTCACCGCATGAGCCATACATCCTCGGCTAGGGTCTTGAGTATGAAAATTTCATACCTCATCGGTTTAAGCCTGTAAAAATGTTCTTAAATATTGCGAATAAGTTTAACGCAAAATTCTCGCAATCTTTTTTCGGGAACCTCCTGAAGTTCTGGGTGATTTCAATACCTTTTTTGGTGAAAAATCTTTCTTGGTCACGCACCTACACACCCCCTCCTGGTCATGACTCTTCAAATGTTTACTAGCTCCGGATTCCGTAATGCTGCATTCGGAAACAATATATAAATGCTATGCTCCAAGGCAACTTTCATTTGCCCATCACAAAGTAAGAAAGTTCAGGCATTCACATACGAATAAACAAGCCTTAACCACCCGAGAATTCTGTACATACGCCTTTTCTTTCTATTTACTGATCTGATGTCAAATATCTTACAAGATCCTTTAAAGTTTGAAACCACCGTAGAGCAGCTCAACAGGAATACACTTACAACCACCACTCCACGATACGCCAGGAATAAAACAAATGACTAAAAACGGGGAGCTGAGAGTCGAAGTTGATCTTGACAAATACTGTCACTCCTATTTTGCACTCACTTTTCGGAAAGAGAGTTAGCACTAGCAGCCAGCTTCCTGGCATTCTCAACAGCTCTAGTGTAAAAATAAAGTCTCCAAAGAGTCGCATTATTCTGCAAATGAACCCATTGTAGCATTAATCAATGAAATCGAAGGATTTATCTATGAAAAGTATAGCAGCAGGCGTACCTGTACTTCTAGATCAACAACCAGCTCATCCAATGATAAAGTATCACATGATTTTCCGTGGTGGATGATCTCCACAATTCGATTCAAACTACTCGATGGGAGCTGCTGAATTAAATTCTGAAGTTGCTGCTTCTCTTGGTGAGTCATCTGCCTTTGCAAATTGAAAACACAAAACTAATTTAATTTGTGATTTCCAACTTCAACGAGGACAAAAACGAGAACAATTTCCATTAACAACAGTGAGCTAAATCGTGGGCAGAAATTGTGACTATCCAACAAAAGCGAAAATTCAAGTAGAATATACAGATCTCATCTGAACTTTAATGAGAAAGACTTAAGCTGGGTTTGAAACCAATGGGTGTTATTCATAAGTAAAACCTATGTTACTAAAATACCATTTCACTAGAGGTCATATGTAAGATTTATGTTACTCCAACCCTTCACTTCAATTACAGCCGTATCACGTATCCGATACGTATCATGTCAGATAAGATACGACACGACACTTCGACACCATTTTAGACCTAAAATTGAAAACTTCGAACAAAATAGTCATTACAGATACTCCGACACCGTGTCGTATCTGATACTTGCAAACAAGTCGAAAGATTTAGAGATAAAATTATCATTATTAGCCCTTGACTTAAAAGAATTTACATGTAGATATACCACAATACCATTGTTACTTAAATAGGTATAGTATAAGTTCATATTTTTATTTTACTAGATAAAGAACAGAGCCAACTATTATGGGATGGACCGATTATATCAAGGACCGAAGGAGTAATAAATATCAGACCCATAGGGCTTTGGATAGCCCATACACAATATTTGAGATATATATAAGCTAGGTAGCACGGACACTCCTCCTAATCAGTCGTCCCGTGTCCGACACCGTGTCGGACACGGCACTCATCGGACACACGCCAAACACGCCTAAATATGTCGGATACCAATAAATGAGGAATGAGATGTCGAAAGACTGAAAAAGATTGATTAGAAGACGGGTTTGAGTGGGAAACGAGAATAAGTTATAGTCAAAGTCAAATTTTAGCTTCAATTATTTAAATTTAATATCAAAAAACATTTACAAAAATAAAATGATACGTTAATTTTTACTATAAATATATATTTTATTAAATTTAAATAACGTGTCCCGTGTCCTAAATTTTATGGGTGCCGTGTCACGTGTCTGTGTCGTGTCCGTGTCTGTTTTGGTGCTACCTAGTATATAAGTACACAATATCAGACCCAAGGGCTTGGGTGTATGCACCTTTTTAATTTCAATCTTTTTAGGTAGAGTGGTATTACTAACTAAAATAGCATCTTTCATAAGTTTTGCACTTGCATATACACTGTACAGTGCACATGCATTCAGGATATACACTAATAAGCATGGTGTGGCTCCATCCATATGCATGTCTCCCCAGAAATGATAGTCTAAGGAAAAATTTACAGAGCGTTGGGGTTTTCCTCATCAGTTGGCTACGCTCAGGTAAGTTGAAAGGCAATACGAGATTCATATTCACCAAAGCTCCCATCATGATGACAAATCATGAAAAGACATCACTAGTTAAATGACATCTCCAGCTAAATTATGTCTTCCATCGAAACCTGCATTAATTTCGGACTTAGTTTTGTACCTGCACTTTGAAGTAACAGCAACTAGTATTTCTTCAAGCTGGAGCTCCATGTAATTTAGCTGTAGGAGGCAAAAGGCAACCTTTAGCTCCAAAATAACATATTGCAACAACCATAACACAGTTACACAACTTAGTTTCGCAGACAACCCCCAGTCCAGAAGAAACATTCACAACCTATACTCAAACACTCGTGCTTAAAATCACAACGCAATCGAATGCTAATAAACTGACCGTTTCATAGTGCTCATTAGATTGTTTGATCATTATCTCCTCAACCACGCTATTTTTGCTCCTCAACAAAAGCTTTAGATCCTCATCGTCCTGCAAAAAAAGCATTGAATAATTTAATATTCTACTAAACAAACATGAAGAATGCAACATCAAAAAGCAAATAAATGTCCTACAACAAAAGATAGTGACAATCATTAAATGATCAATGAAATGAACACATGTAACATAAGTATTTATGCAAAGCAAAGTGATTGAACTTTCATATAGAGATCAAAATTCAAAATGGATAAGATTAACAATCTCGGACAAAAAAAGAAACTTGACAATTGACATTGTTTCCAGGGAAGAGAGAAAAAAAGGACAAGATCGTTCAAAGAAAGCAAACAGCCTGTTTGGTCTAATTTTTCTTTAGAAAGCCCACTAGGATAGCATTAAGTTCTCATTAATGGGAGGAGAGGCAGTAGAAAAAACGTGCGGAAATCATACAAATGTCTCCAAATCGGAAAGGTTCTTGGTTCAGAAAAAGGGATACCTTCATTTCTCTTCCTTTCCTTCAGCAACCTTGTAGCTAAGGAAACTAATCTGTCTCTCTCCCTTTCTCACCAAAACCCATATCTAAACAAATGATCTTCCAAATTTGATTTCATAAAACTTCTAGAAACCATCAAATGTTTGCCAAGCTTACTTTGCAACAAGAGGCAGAGTGGTGTGAATATGAAAAACCACCAGAAATTTAATGGACTATTAGACATATTGATCAAATTAAAGAAAAACGGACAAAAACACTAAATTGGCATGACTTCCCTATTCTCAAGTCTCAATCAGTCAAATGTTTACGGTAGTTGGTGACTTGGTGTGGCAATAAATATGCCACAACACGGCATTGCGACTGAAGGTACAACGTTTTAAGGTTACTGCTATGGCATTTTTTCTTACCTCTGCTATTTCTGGCTCAGCATCTCTACTTTGTTCAGTTAAAAAATCTTCCTTTCCATTTGAAGCCCACGTCCTCTGCTTTTTACGAGGCGGCGATGTCAAGTCCCCTGTCACTAGAGCATCCCCATCCAAATTCTTATTTGTTTTAGAGTTCAAGCAGGCAATTATATGACGGATGCGCATGACAGGATCAATCATCTGCATTTCAACTTTTTGCTATGATGCATCACACGAAACTAAAATTTCTAATTGGACACGGCATGGCCTCTAAAATATTTTCAGAGAAATAAACAACACAAGTATAAGATTGTAAGAGTACAGATGCACACATGAATATACAGGTAACAAAGAAGTACTCCATATCACAAACAAAAGAAAATCATAACCAGCCAATCTATTCTGTCTATAAATCTATTCAAAGAACTCGCACCTCAGACACTGAAAAACTTCAAAAGTATGGTCAAGAATCTTGAAGACATCAATACATTACTAAAACAACGTAACAAACATCAGATCAAGCTAGGTTGATAGGCTTAGGACCATGATTTTATCTAGAGCCGGCAAATAGTGACCCAACCTAATAACAAGACACGAACCCAACACGAAGTTAACGGGTTCGGGTTGAGACATTATGACCCAGTAATTGGTGGGTCAACACGAACACGACACAAACTTAAATGGGTCGGGTTAGGTTGAGGTCTTGAGACACGAACCCGACACGAATAACCCATTTAATCTAAATGAGTTAAAATGAAGTACTAGACAATCGCATGAAATTAAAAAAAGGAAAGTATTAGTTTTGTTTTCACACTTTGATTAAGTCATCTTTAGATGTAAAAGGTTTGAACATGTCATTTAGGTTAACTAGGTCGTTTTGGGTGGAACACGTTATATGGGTTAAATGGGTTGAATAAGATAAAACTGAGCTGTTTAAAGATAAATGGGTTAAACAAGTCGGGTTGGGTTACAAGAAAGTTAAATGGGTTGGGTTAGGGTTGAGGTGCATTACCCGTTTATGTAAATGGTTAAATGGGTTGGGTTAGGGTTGAGAGGTAGATGACCCATTTATATGTGACACGAACACGAACACGACACGACACGACCTGTTTGCCAGTCTAATTTTATCATGGACAATTGAGGGTCTTAGCTTCTGAGGTTGGGGAATCTACAAATTTACTTAACAAATGGTACATCCTTCATGTTCTTTTAAAATGTATATTTGCACCCTGGTATATCTTAACATACCGCATGTTTAGCTCAATAAAAGTGTTAAGACACCCTCATGGAGTCACAGTCATGCCACCACTACAATTCCGTCCTCTCGCACAAGGACCCACTAGTCAAATTGAAGTTTCAATAGATGAATGAACAAAAATTAAAGGAAACTCCACCTCCTCACGCTTACTACTGAACTAAAATACATAATAACACAAATCCGTAAGAGTTCAAAGTAAACAAAATCGAGATAATGACAAATCCCATATAGGTTGTTCACTTGTCGTTCTTATATTTATCCTACAAATAGTTTTATATATGCATCAAGTGCAAATGATTTGCAATTAAACTTAGCGCCTTTCTGGCTTCTTACATTAAAAGCAAAACATGGGAATGGTTAAAATAATGATACTATTATGACCCTAAACCAATCCCGGCCTGATTAATCACGATCGTGCACTAATCAGAATTGGTTTTACACCATAGGACAAAGTCATCCAATGCTCCCAACTGTGATGCCAACATCCATGATAACATGGAAGACAAAGCCACATCCGAGCACAAAATAATTTAGAAACCTCGACAGAATCACCTTGTCAAAAAATTATGGATAATGAATAGAATACAATACAATCACACTTAAAACAACATTGTGAAGTTCAACCTATGAAACGCCAATTTCGCATATCAAAATTTCGCCTTTGGACAGCATATAAATTCCATCTACTTAAAGAAATTATAACATTTCTCTCAAAAAAATCCTTCTTTACTAACATTTTTGGCGACTAAGAGAGTAAGAGATGATTATCCAGTTATCCTATCGTAATCACGATTGTTCTCTACCAATACATAGTTCCAATTGTAAATTGCAATAATTTAAAACGAAAGAAACAAACGACTGATCATAATACCATTAAAAGAACACAAATATGTGTTTAAGACGGTTTTACATAGTCATTTGTTTACCTTTGATCGAAATACTTCTCACAAAGAATATACGGAGTAAAAGGTAAACAAATGACCGAGACAAAGGGTTACTTTTTAATACCATGTGCCATGTTCTATCTAGTTGGTATCTTTACATAATACTCCCTCCATCACGGTCAATTGTTGCCCTTTGGTTTTGGCAAAAGATCAACGGAAGAGTAAAGGGCCAATTATTAAATGACAATAGATTGAGTGCGAATGATCAAATTGCTTATCAAGTTCATTCTTAAAATAGAAAGGACAACAATTGGCTCAGGCACCCAAAAATGGGATAGGACAACAAATGACCGGGACAAGGGAGTATTAGTGTAAAACCGCCTTACATAAGAATATCGGAACCAAAAGAAATACTCGTACCTCATCAACCTCACGGGTTAAGGCCCTAGCACTTTGCCTCAAAGACGCCTTCAACAAGTCTTTTTTGCAAGCAGGAATTGAATCATCCAAGCTTTTACTGAACGAAGTAACATGAGAAGAAGTATTTGCAGCAACCAATTTTCTGGAATTTGAATTTGAATTTGAAATTGAAAACTGGAGATTGTCATCTAGGTTTAAAAGATCGACGATTTCATGCTTGTAGAAACCGAATAAATCCGGCCCAATTATGTTCGATTTCGGCTCCATTTTCACGTTCGTTGGATCATTTGCCATTATCGTCTTCAATGAAGCTTGAACTGTGAGTAAATTGAAAGGGGGAATGAGTTTTCTAGGGTTTCGTTCTCAATTTTAATTTTTTTGGTTTCCGTATGACTTTATGAGTATCCTTTCTACCCAGCCAAAATAAACCCAAAAACTGATCAAAAATATTTGAATTTATAAAATTTAATAACGTGATATGGAAAATTTTAAAGTGAGGAGGTATTTTTAAATATGATGTGACATATTTTTAATGTGATATGGCAAATTAATGTGCATGGATTATCAATTTATAATTACATAGCTTTAATTTAATTCATTTATTCATTTAATTCAATCTATATAAAAGTATAATAGAAGAATCATTATACATAGTTCTATACACGTGTCAGTTTGTCATTAAAAGTTCGTAATTGCTAAATCCCGCGCACAAAATTTACTTAATCCCGCGCATTTTTCCCTTTATTCCGGGTATACCCCTCTCATTTCTCACTCACTAGGAAGGAAACAAGAGAGAGAAACAAGAGTGAATTAAACCCAAAAAAATGAGAATGTCAATATACACCCTCATCCTCGCCACCGGCACCCTCCCAGCGCCTCCGGTCACCCCATCCCCGAGCCGACTTCCCGACCACCCCTTCATGCACTCGACCTGTACACTGTGCGCTGCGTTGCCTGACGAAGAACAAGGAATTTGTGCCAGTGGAGATAATGCCAACGAATATTCGTAATTCAATTTCTTCATTTATTGATGMTCCACTTTTGATTGATTGATCCAATTAGGTGTTGGAAGAGATATTACAATGCAATAAGATTAATGATTAGTAAAAGAAAAAGAAAATGACGATTAAGCTGTCAATCAACGACGACCACCGATCGAGACCTTCGTAAATCCTAGATCTACTGGTAGATTGTTTCGTGGAGTGGTGGGAGAGACGTTAATTAGGTGGTCGGTGCCGCAGGAAGGGTGGCGGGAAGGGTGCCGAACTGTCGTGGCGGGGATGGGGGTGTATATCGGCATTTCACATTTTCTGGGTTTTTATTTCTCTCTTGGTTTTCTCTCTCTTGTGTCTCTTAGTGGGGTGAGAATGAGAGTGGTATACTTGCAATAACGGGAAAAATTGCGCGGGATTGAGTAAATTAGTGCGCGGGATTTAGCAATTCCCAACAAATATTGAAGACGAATATGTACTTGATATATTTTCAAGAGAGATTAACTAATTAAACAGTTCCATTGTTGGATTATCTTTGCCACCTCTATACGAATGATTGATTCCGTATATCTTTTTAGAATCAAAATAATTATCATTTCAGATTAGGCTTGGGTTTGTTTTATGAAATTAATACGCAAGAATAAAATTGGAGCCGACTTTTTTTTCCGCTTAATTATGGTTTATTTGAGGTTTGATTTAAGCTTTAGCTCCTACTTTAGTGTCCAGTGAGAACTAACGTACCCTTTTTTTCTTGAATTGAATCCTGACATTAGTTTAGTTTAGAAATCATATTTTCAGGGGTTTTTTCTCATCAATAAACTTATGCTACTCATGAAAAATCTTTACAATCAATATAAATATAAATATATATATTTGAGGCTTTTTTCGACCAACGTGGTAGTCTCCAAATTTTTTAAAACATTTACAAGAAATTATTTAAACTTGTTCTATTAGAATTAAGAGATAATTAATTATTTACTATTTTCTATTAGAAGTATAAAAATCAAATTAATTATTTACAATGTTCCTAACTTAATTAGGATAATAAAATTGTAGGTTACGTAATTAATTATCTTTAACATTAAGACTTTTACGAGTTTCAACATAATCAACGCATGTAAGTGAATTATAATGTACCTAAATCAGGCATTCATTCGGTCCATTCCATACGTGAAACATATACTGATATTCCTGAACATGAAACATGTATTGATATTCCTCAAATTGCACT